>NIVC01002608.1:0-15000 GCA_002269645.1 Macrostomum lignano | reverse complement strand
CAGATGAAGGCCCTGACGGAGGCCAGCGCAGCGGCTCCGCAGGCGGGGCAGCGGCTGCCGGCACCGTCAAGGCAGGCGTCGCACACGGCGAGGTGCGCGCACGGCAGCAGGACGCGGCTTCGCTGCCGGCCGCGGCACGTCAAGCAGCGGTCGTCTCCGTCCACCTGGAAGCCTCTCGCCGGGGTCGCAGCTGGCGGCGGCGGGGAGGCTGCGCGCTGCGGTGAGCGGAGCGGCGCCTCATCAGCTGCTGGAGCAGCCGAGGGACCGTCGGATGCGTCAGTGGCGGCCGCCAGCAGCAGCGATTCGAGCGGCGGCCGGCGCAGCAGGTGGGCGGACTGTCGGAAGACGGCCTCGCACAGGTTGGCGAGCCGCAGCAGGTGGCCGGTCCTGTCGGCCGGCGCGCCGCCGTCCGGACCCAGCAGGTTGCGGGCGAGCGCCCAGGCCAGCAGGTTTCGCTGGAAGCCGAAGGACTCGGCGAGCGGCACCGCCGGCCGGGCCAGCAGCTGCCTCAGCTGTCGCAGCGTGGCTTCGGCTCTGGCTGCCTCCGTTGCTAGGCAACCGTTGCTAGGCTGGCCGAGAAGGCGGTCGAGCCTCGACAGCGCGCAGCCGTCGCGGTGCTCAGCGGTGGCGGCGGCCGTCGGACTCCCTGAGCATTCGGCGGTGCAGTGGAAGCAGACGAGCCGCTCCGGGCTGGCGGCGTCGCGGAAGAAGCCGCGCTCGGCTGTCCGGACGGCGTCCGCGCAGCCCGAGAGCGACTCGAACCTCGCGGCGAAGGCGGCGAACTCAGGATGTCGAGCTGCCGCCACGGACACGACGGCCAGTCCCGTCAGAGGCATCCTGAGGTGTCGTGAGGCGTCTTGGAGCTGCCGCCTGCAGTCTTCGGCTGTCTGCTCTGAGATGACGTCAGCGATGAGTTGCAGCAGAGAGTCTGGCTGTCGGACTTCATCGCCCATGAAGGCGCTGGTGTAGCGCTGAGCAAATGAACTCAGCCAATAACGTATCTAGAATGCTATGGAAACCATCACGAGCTATTTGTAATGTCATCAATTCAAGTACTTTTATGGTTGCTATGGACGCCATGCCCAGCTTGTGAATAGAAGAGAGAATAGAGTAATAGAACAGTCGCTCTTGCCAATTATCAGTACAGTCTAAGTTTGTACAGCATTCCATTTTGAGACAGAAAGGGTAGATGCAGACGGGGTGTAGAAGTTTTGTACAGATGCATACAGAGAGTATTCAAGATCTTTTCGGTGCCCATTATGAAGCCTCACGGGGCAGTTGCATTCTGGCTTCTGTCTTGGGCGAATCTTGCTAGAATTTCTATTCACATCTCAGTCTTGTTGAACTATTATAGGAAAAATAATTTATCTGAGATTTCCCCGTTTGAATTTATCACAAGGAGCACTATCAAAGTTTCAACGACTTTTAAACACGAATTGAAATTCATTTTCTAAGCCGTCAGGATGCAGCTCTTTCTAAGACGTAGCTCTACTTATCGGCTGAGTGGTACGATTTGAAGCTGTAGTAAAAGTTACTTGGCATTGCCTTGACTTTACTCTCGTATGCGGCCGGGAATGAGACCCCGCGCTACGACGCTGCCGGCATTTAGTGTACCTCGGCGGAGTCGTGCCGGACATCGCCAGCGACATGAGAAGGAGGACGCCCTGGGCCGCCTTACGCTCGGTTCACTGGGTGCTGGGATCTGAGGCTCTGGATGACGCGACCTGGGCTCAGCTGTTTCGGGCAGTCATAGAGACTGATCTGCTCTACAACCCTGAGACCTGGACTCTGACGGATGCTCTGAAGAACCAGCTGGACGCCGCGCACTCTGCGATGCTGCGCTCTGCGTTCGGCGTGCGCTGAGGCCCGGGCTCGGAGTCCAACGTCACGTTCTGCGCCGGGCCCGTCTAATGCGGCCTTCTGACCTGCTGCGCGAAAGGCGACTCGGGCTGGCTGCATGGCCACCAGTTGCTGCCGCGAGCCGTTACACGTTCTGCTGTTGTGGACGGCGCAGGGCCCGCGGAGACGAGGGAAAAGGGTGAACGACGCGCTACACAGAACTGCTTCTGAGGCATGCGAGAGCCCCCGCTCTGACTCTGACTGGGGAGCTGAATTTTTTAGATGTGCGGCCCAAAAGCGTGTGTTCTCTTGATCCCCCCCTCTGTGGCCAGCTTTTTCTACGTTGTCTCGTAAATTCCAGTTCAAAGCTACATGCTGCTTTTGATGTGTTCCTTATTACCAGTCCTCAACTGTAATCAAGGAACAATCACTTCTAGCTCTGTAGCTAGGCAACCCAGTAAGTCAACTGCAGGTACTCAATTACCTTAAATCCGGTTGAGCTGTTCTCTTCCTCGAGTAGTTCTCGCAATAGGTCTCTCAGTGGATCCGTAGGTCTCGCTTTTCTTCCGGAAGACTCAGTTGCTCTGGTCCGATTTCTTCTTTGTGTCTCGCCGGCCGGTATCTGTCTTTCGGACCAATGGGAAGCTTCCAATTACAATGGGTACCCTGCGCCAACTGCGGTTCAATATAAGCATCCTTCTAGCAGTGCCTCTATGCACTCTAGGTATAGCTCCGGAAACCACTGATAGTCCTCTTAGATCTATCAGGGGCAGTCCTTCTGGAGACTGCAACCAGTGGAGTCTAAACAGACTCAAGAGTTTCAACAGACTCAAACTAAACTCAAGTCACAATAGACTTGAGCGAGACGTCTCTAACAACAACGGGCGCAAATAAGGAAGGCTTACCGCAACAATCGACCGAGTCTTGGTCCAGGAAGTCCGACTGTGGCTTCCTCTTCGGAGCTCTTCTCCTTCCTGAGGAATTGTTGGCTCCGGGTCCGTTCCGGACCACTTGTATTTATAGGCGTTCGGACCTCTCTCGAGGTCGTACATCACTGTCTTCGCAAGTGTCAAAGGGTCACGATTCGGTGGCTGTCAAGCATGACAGGGCAGAAAGTTATGCAACTAATCTACTGTAAAACACACATGATTGGTTACCGTATCTGGTGTTTTTCTGTCGCGTTTGATTGGTTCATCCGGGTGCAAACCGGGTGCAAGCCAAATGACGAATCGTAGGTGGGGTTGAACTGAAAAACGTAGGTTTCACGTGGCCAATAATGAATCGCAAATGGGATTTAACTTGACAATTGTGGGTCGCGAGTGATTGGTTCGTTACTAAAAATAACATGACCAACCTTTCGCATTTCTGATTGGTTAATACAAATGTAGCCTGGTTCAATACTTATTTTTGTACGTGCCTTTGCTATACTACTGTATAAGTAGCATGTTAACAATGTTTATAGTTTTTCAAAGGAGATGAAATACTCTACACTTTGCGTGTTTCTGATCGATTTCCCTACTCGTTCATGCTGAGTCACGATTATTGGTTTAGATGCAACTATAGTCTTTTTTGTTAAGAGGTTTTAACTTTTTTTTTTAAATGATCTATTCGAAGGATTTACTTAAATCCTTTATTTAATAGGTTTTTATTTTGGTTTGTTTTACTCAATGGGTTAATTTAAACGTTAAATTCAAATGATTTTTGTTTTAAGAATTTTATTAAATGGTGGAAATAAAATGAAACGTTCTTTGAACGGTTTAATTAAATGGTTTAATTAGCGAATCTATTCGATTCCGATTTATAGTCGAAAAACAAGGTCATTTCTTTCCGTTTGTCCGTAGACTGGCACGGATTTAAAATATAAAACCGAATTACTACGCTTGTATAAATAAAAATCACAGTTGGGTAGCACAAGCTTGGACCGCTCTAGTGGTAAATATAAGTGGTATGAAATTTAAAATAATATTGAATTGAATATCAGGCTTTTAATTTGGCGAAGGAAGACGCAGATACTAAATATACTACTGATAGCTATAGTAAGCAATTGGTGTGTCTAACGTCGTTTTAACCAGATGCAAGAACTGAGCTTTATTTACAAAATAGGGGAGTTTTTTTGCTTTTATGAGGCTTCAAAAATTTTTTGAAGCATTTCAAAGCCTCGGTCATAGCGTTATTTGTTTTAGTTCTGCTTTTGCATCCGAACGATTAAGCTGGAGTAAATAAATCAAATTACCTGTATCGAATGAGTTGTTATCAACAATAAAACGAGCCGATAAAAATATTACAGTCAAGCAATTTACTACGCATACTACTCAAGCCGCGTGAAGCAGCTAATAGACGCTCGTATTTTCAAGCAAAATGAGCAAATTTAGATTCAAAATGGGTGAATAATATGGTAAACGGTTTCAGTCACAGCTACACGAAAGTTACACACCAATAGCTGGTATATTAGTCAATGTTGCGATGGTATGCAGGCCTACAGATAGACTTTGTAGATGTTGGTTCTCTCGCTGCCTTCACCCTGACTGGCGGAGCGCATTGTGCCGGACTTGTCCAAGTCCAGGTTGTAGTCCAGACCGTCTCGGCTGTCAATCGACTGTTTCCAGCTGCTGCGCTTCATCAGAGCCGTTGAGCCGGCGCTAGACGATGGAGGCGAGTCGCTGCTGCCGGACGGCTGGCTGCCGGAGCCGGAGGCGCTGCCTTCCTCACGCCAGCTGTCCGTCTGGTGGCTGCACAGCTCCAGGAACACCTGTGAAGTTTTGTGTATTGAACGTATTAAAAACAGTACGATTTTAGCAATATATGTAGCTTTGAACATTGTATACAGTCGATATTGTTAGTATCATAAGAATAATCAGCCCTCAAGGCAAGTTATCTAGCCTAAGATATCAGCATTCCCTGTAAGCTAAGGAAGGTATCAAATCCTCCATTTAAGCCATCGCTTAACCCCAACTGTCCATTTGACATCTACCTTTGGTTTGACCTATCAACAACTTCCAATTGACCCTTGGGAGCATTGACACCATTTAAGCGACCCTTCTTAATCTTAGCAATTCTCCCCCCCCCCCAAGAATCACAGTGTAATACGAGTGTATAGCAACTCCCTCCGAGCCTTGTCGTCTCAGCGGTTAACGCGTATTTTTGGTGCCTTCTGTATGTTCTGTACCAGAGAACAAGTTTCATTATGCGATGCATGCATAGTCGGTCAGATACTTTCACAGATGCGCGCACATCTGCCCTGACCTTTGTCATTGTCGTTTCATTGTCAACAAAATGGATCCAGTTCCAGGCCAACAACCCACGCGTGAGCCAAAACAAATAATGGAGCTAACATTGATTTGGGCACTAATTAACCCACGAAGCTACTGTCAGTAGTATGACCCAGTTTTAGCTGATGCAAATCGTATTTCAAAGCGCACCTGTTCCAAGGTGGTCTGCTTCACTGTGTACTCGGAGCACAGACTGTCTTGAGCGCACTTCTCCATGGCCTCGAAAATCTCGTGCAGCTTGGTGGTGATCGGCACGGCGTATTCAGAGACACCGGCGGCGCTCATCTAAAATTGATAAGAACAGTTGACTTGCAAGTGTTGGGAAGATCGTGTCATGGGAATACAGCCAAAAGTCGCGTTGATGAAGTTATCTTATAAGATTAAATGGAAACTGACCTTGCACTCTGCATTTGGAAACGCGTTGTGCAGGTATTTCGTCAGCTGCTCCTTATCATCGCGAGAGCCGCGCACAGTGAGAGTAAAGCTGCGTCCCAGCTGCTCCTTGAGCTCGTCCATACTGCCAATGGCGCGCAGGCGGCCTCCAATTAGGATGGCAACTCTATCGCAGACGCCTTCGACCTCCTCCATGCAGTGCGAGGTGAACAGCACGCAGGACCCCTGAGAAACCACGCAGCGCACGAGCTGCTTGAGCGCGGCTCGGCTGACAGCATCCAGGCCGGCCGACGGCTCGTCCAGGAGGATGCAGCGCGGCGCCCCGAGGAAGGCGATGGCAACGGACAGCTTCCGACGCTGACCGCCGCTAAGCGCCTTGGTGACCTTGTTCGGCGGCAGGCGCAGCGCTGAGATCAGTTGCTCCAGCTGCACATCCTGGTCCTTGCTGGACAGGCCCAGTAGACGAGCGTAGAACACCAGAGTCTCCGTCACAGTCATCTCCTTGTCCAGCGGATTGGACTGCGGACAGTAGCCGAGTCCCTCGATGCTGCAGTAGCCGCTGTAGCCATTCAGCTGCCGAGTGAGGATGTTGAAGGTTGTAGACTTGCCGCTACCGTTGGGTCCGAGCAGGCCTAGGCAGGTGCCCTCCGCCACGGACATGGTGAGGTTGTCCAGCGCATGGATGCGGAAACCGCGAACCGTGCGGAAGGTCATTCCCAGGCCAGTCAGCTGGATCGGATCCTGTCTGCAGGCGCCGCTGTTGACACGGTCGAATTCCTCCTGGACGCCGACGTCGGACCCACCATCGGTCAGGTAGGATAATCGGGCCTGGCGGTTGCGGCCACGGCAGCGAATGTCAATCAGTATGTTGATGAGAAGGAACACCACGCAACCGACGCCCATAGCGATTGCGTGGGGTCCAACCATAGCCATGGTGAACGGATCGGCGTACTCGCTGGCTCCGTAGCTCTTTAGAATGGAGGCCTTCCACTGGTTTTCCACCACCTGATAGACTCCGTTGCCAAGGCTGAAGGACGGCAGAGCCATGAACACGTAGGTGAGAATCTGCAAGGTCAGCTCTTTGTCGGTAAAGTTCACGTAGAACTGCAGTAGCAGTAGGAGGCTAAACAGCACAATGCCAACGAAGAAGAGAATAAAGAAAGATAGCAGAAAGCCGCCTGCTGGAGAGCGCATCATCTTGGACACCAGGTAGCTCAGTGGGATTGCGGACGTTCCGAACAGAGCTAGAAGCATCGCGATTGCTGGCAGGTTTAAGTTTGCCGTGTACAGATCGATTTGGAACGCGGCCATTATACCAATCACAATTCCCAGGGGCAGCAGGTACATCAGTATGTCCCAGACGAAGGATGTCAGCCAGTAGGTAGGAATGCCAACTCCGTACAGACGTAGATGCACTTGTTCGCCTGAGAACCGCTCGTTCGACACTGTCAGAGAGATGCTGGCTGGCACGAAGCAGAGCGCGAAAACGATGCACATGGCCAAGCCTGCGTCCTTGATGGCCAGGTCACTGTGGGTTGAGTTTTTCAATTTAATTGTTTGTTTGTTTGTTGTAGACATGACGCAAATGGCAGAGAAATAATTAGCTATACAATAGTTTTATTGATCTGGTCGCAAAACTTGTAGTATTAAGTGCAGTTCATCCTTTTTACAAAAAAATAAGGCAAAATCAACGCAATTTCACTTACAAAGTCTCGGTGTTCAGCTGTGACCTCTGCATCGGCAGTGGATGATTGTAAGTGCTGATTCCATAATCCGAAGAGTAGTTGGAATAGTTAGAGGTTGCTACAAACATTCTGAGCATGGTGTTGGAGTAGGCGTTCAGGTAGGATGGCAGAGTGTGGTAGCCTCGGTTGTCGAACCAGATCACGGATGAGTTCGACTGCAGTTCAAGACCGCCCCAGCGTTGGTTGGCTGCAGGAGCAATACTGACGGACCGAGGGCCGCTGAGGTTGAACCGTGCTGTCGAACGCAGCAGCAAATCATTCAGATTTGTTGTTTCTCTCAGCTCGTGAATGACGTCACCGCTAGGCGTGACCAAAACGTCTGGCGGGGTACCCTTCGAATATTCGTCCACGCACTCGTAGTGCGAAGATTTGTCGCACGAGCAGTTTCTGTACGTGGCGTACTTAGCGAGTTCGGCAGCTGTGAAGTTCTTCAAATCCCAAGTGGCTGACGTTTCTTTGCAGGGGGCAGTGAAGAAAGGAGTCTTGCCTCGGTTTTCGCCGGGCATGCAGACTGTACCAATTCCTGGCGGCCGAGCAAGCGACGACCGCACCGCCTCTTTCATGGGGAAGCCTGCATCCTGGTACAGGAATGTGACGGCCCCCGGACCGTAAATGGTCGGCGTCAGCAGCAATTTTGCGCTCTCCTGGCTAAATGACGGTCTCAACAAAGTAGATCCCATGGTGAACACGATAAACACGCAGGGCAGGATCAGCATGCCGATATAGCTGATCCAGCTTCTCTTGGCGTGGTGGAACCTCTTGCCAAATAGGGCTCCGATTTTGACACCGGTGCTGGGCTTGCCCGCTCGCTTCTGGTATTGGATGCTCTGCGGCGAGTCCTGAATCACCTCCTTGCCGAAGATGATGTCGTTGAAATAATCGGATATTGTCGAGCAGGTAATTGAGAACCATGTGACAAATTGCTTGGCAGTCTTCAAGCGGTCCAGACCGTAGGTCAGGCTAGCCATGACGCGGCCCTCCTTCGGGCAGGTCAGCTGGACTTTGTTGTGGCGTTCGTTGATTGCTGGCTCGGATGTATTCAGATTCTGAGCCCTAAGTTCCTCAGCCAGTGCCTGGGGCGACTCTGAGCTGATGTTGATCGTGTAGCGACAGTTTTCGAACAGGTTCTGGTAGCTCTGGCTGTCAACGATGCAGCCGTCTTTCATCACGGCAACGTGATCGCCGAGTATTTCCGCCTCCTGCATGTCGTGGGTGCAGATCAGCGTGGTGCACCGGTGCGCTTTGATCAGCTCCCATATGGTGCGTCGCGCATCCGGGTCTACTGATGCCGTTGGCTCGTCAAGTATAACCAGGCTAGGCTTGCCAAGGAACGCAAGGCCGATTGACAAACGCCGTTTCTGACCGCCGCTCAGCTTTTGGACGGCTACGTTGCGGACTTTGTAGAGTCGAAGCCAGCGCAGCATGTCTTCAAGCTCGGACTTGGAGCAGCCCTTGAGAGCGCCAAAGTAGGCCAGGTTTTGCTTCACAGAAAGGCTGTATGGAATTAAGAGAGAGTCAGTTTCTTAGCTTCCTAGCAATCGTAGGTTCCTCTAATACCAGATGCGGGGTTAATAAGGTTTTATTGATGAACTTACTCGTCATAGTAGACGTTGTGCTGCGGACAGAACCCGATACTTGATCGAAGCTTGTAGAAGCTTGTCGAGACGTTCAATCCGTTGACGGTAATCTTACCGGAGTCGCACGAGATCAGACCGGTTATCATGTTTCTAAAGAAAAAGCATCAAGACACAAAAATAAAGTACGAGCTATTTTGAGACTGCTCTAATACAAAAAATATTAATTCAAATCTTACATAGTCGTTGACTTTCCAGCACCGTTAGGGCCTAATAGAATGGTTGTCTCGTTTTCTTGAAGCTTCAAATTAAGATTTTGCACAGCCTGCTTCGATCCAAACTTTTTGTTGACGTTTTTCAGTTCAACAACAGCGCCAGCAGCACTGGAGGTGTCACTCTTCTTGCGCGAGCTGTCGCAACCCCAGTAACGAGCGGTGAGGAAGAACAGCGGAGACTGAGGTACGCCGTGCTTGCCCGGAAGTACGTTTCTGAAGTACCAACCGACCAGGAAATAGACGACACCGTCCAATGCCAGCGCTAGGAAGCTTCCGTATACTTGGATGCCGTATGTTTCCTTCATAATGTCCGACCAATGGACTTTAGAGTTTGCTAGCTGTAGAGTAACTATTGAACGAGAAGCCAAGGAAAACGCCGTCGGAGAGAAAATATTAACCGCCTGGAGAGCAGTACCGCCAATGTGCAAGTAGGATAGAAATACGAACGGCACAAACATGAGCAGGTAGATGAGCAGGGCGATAACGCAAGCGACGCTAGAGGTGATGAAAAACGCGGATACCATGTAGCCGAAGCCGAGCGAGCTAAACGAGAACAGACCAAACAGGACAAAGATGATGCTGGGGTCGGTGCCAGAGAGCAGGCCGCCATATACACAGGCTATTGTGATGATGACACTCAGGATCAACATATTCAGCAGCTGCACCAGGAACCACTGCAGGAAGTGTATGCTCGGTCTAAGGCCCATCAAGAACAATGGTATCTCGAGACTGTGCTCTCTGTCATACATGATTTGCTGTATGGCTATGGCGAGCGGTGCGAGCCACATGAAGATGGTGGATATGGGCAGTATAGCCAGACCGAAGGATCGCAGCATGCTGTCTTTCTGAAGGCAGGGAGTGGGCATCTGCTTAGTCTGCTGTGCTGGCATGTCGCGCCCAGTCTGCATCCGAACAATCGTCCGATCGATGGACTCCTGAATCTGAACGAAGCCGCGTTGATAAGCCAAATCGAACATAAAGCTGGAGCGTTTTTCGTAAATCTCTGGATAGCTCATCAAAGTGTTTGTTTATAGAGTGTTCCGTAGGACATGCGAATTGTGTACTTGACGTGCGCAGGCAGGCCGGAGCTCCCTGGGGCTACGTCTCGACGGCGTCTCGACGAGGATAGATTTTCAAAATCGATCACAGCGAGCAGGCGGTTTTCCGATAGGGCAGCCTGAAGACCAGCATCGTACTGACTGCTTCCGGTGGCGTAATAATCCAAACGGCTGGTTTCGATGCAGCTGGTGAAGTTCTGCAGCAGTTTTAGCATTTGATTTGTGCTTGAAGAGTTCGAAGTAGTATTGCCAGTGAAGACTTTCAACAGGTTTTGCATGGATGTCAGGTTGGTTGACGACCCGAGGATACCAGAGAAAGCAGAGCTGGCCAGGGGATTGGACAGCAGATTCGCCAAGACACTGGCGGCTGAGGTTCCCGTAGCCGTTGGCAGCAAGCCAGCCAGACTGTTAGCCAGCTCCTGCAGGTTAAACAGCTTGGTGAACTGTTCCTGGGCTCCGCTCATCAAGCTTCGCGTCGTGTTCGTGTCAGGCGTTACAATCACGCGTCCTCGAATGATTGGCTTAACGTAGGTCCAGCCGACCCTTCCGGCTGTTGATTTCTGAGTCAGGTCGTAGAGATTTCGGCAGAACTCATTGCTAGCCAGCTGGCCGAGCTCGTAGGTGTAAGTAGTTGAGTGAGTGGAGCGTCTCTTGCGTCGGCGTCCCGAATCAGTACTGCCGGGGCTAAGGCTGATGCCATAGACGCTGGTGAAGTTGAACTTTCCGCTGGTCCCGCACACCGCCTGGCTGATACCTTCGAGTCCGTTTGGAGCTGCAATTTGTTTGAGAGCAGCAAACTTAGCTTGCGGATGTGTAGTACCTTACAGTTACAGGTATACGTAGTATGTATGTGGTATGATAATGGCCAAATGATGACGATTCAGTGCCATTCAATGCCTCTTTTGACGCCATTACAGTACATGTACGGTATGGGTCAATCCGCATAACAGATAGCATACATTATTAGTTCCTAAATAATTTGGTTCCGTCTAAGGCCCAACAAGCTGAGATCTCTACCGTTTCAAGCTTCCTACTCGCTTCTAATACACTAGAACCATGTAAAAGCAACGGATTTCACTCACAGCCCATATCGCTGGAGCCTGGATTGAAACTTGCAACAACACCGACCAGCTCCTGCAGCACATTGAAGGCGTTCTGCAACGCGTTGCCGGTGTCTTGAACTGCTTGAATGGCATCTTTCAGGTCGACGAGGGTCACTCCGGAGCTGTTGAGTAAGCTGTCGATGGCCTGCTGGCCAAACTGTTTCATGAAAAACCGGCCAAAGTTGCCCATCTTGAGAATTGTTTCCGTGATGTTTTCCACGTCTCGAAGTGTCCTGTTAACGCAGAGCTGCTCGACCAGGCTGGAGACATTGTAGGTCACGTTCGAGAAGTCAATGAGGCTCTGTAGCTTGCCAGCGTTGCACAGAGCTTCGGGGAGGCTGAGTTTCAGCGAGAAGTTGAAAAGCTGAAATTTCAAAATGTAAATATCAGTTTACCTTTGCAGTGGAAACTTTTAGGCTTTAAAATACGAGCGACGAACTGAATTCGGCCAATCTAACCTGTTCTGTGGACAGATACGAGCTCAAGATGAGATCGGAAACTTCGGCAGGAAATCCCTGGCGCTGTAGATACTGCCTGACTGCACTTGGATCGTCCACGAAGTCTTTGACTTGCACTGTAAAGTATTAGAAGCGAGTAAGCCTCCTTGCAACGGCATCTCATCTATTGATTTAATGATTGGTAATCTATATACGCCCATATTTGCTTACATTTTATTGGGAACAAAGGCTTAGCAAAGTCGAAAAGGCGCAGCGATTTGAAGAACAAGGTGAGATCCGACATTAAGCTCGCCCAGGCAGGGTCGGTGGACAATCCTTGCAAATCTTTTACCAGCGAATAGCCTCTGAAATAATGCAGATTGACAAGAAAATATGTTAGTGGTGATTCAATGATGCTGGGGTACTTTTTCAATTATCAATATGAAGGGGACTTCTGAACACGTGCGCGCACACGGATTTGTACACTCGTTTTCAAAGGATGTACAACGACCCTGATTTTCTAATCCTCATGTATTTACACTCTCTGGGCCTTGAGGGTTGGCCCTTTTTGTCAAATTAAGAGTCTCAAATTAAGGTGGGAAAGCACGGAACTCAACACACGAGGTAGGAGCTATAGCCTCAGGGGGCTAAAGGGCTGGATCCCCCAATGGCTGGCAAAATTATTTTAGCAGTTGTTTCCTTGTTCCTCCTGGTTCTGGCGCCCCTTGATGCAGGCAAATCCACGCTGGTGGCTCAGGATGGCGTCACAACAATAAAAAAGCTGTCTCCAAGGGGAGGATAATTCTACGGCTGGGGTATTTTATCAAATGAGCTCACATTTTCTGAAGCTGCTCTCCCGGGAAGCTTCTGATGAGCGACAGAATAACCGACTCGTACTCGGACATTCGTCGAATATCAAAATTGCTGAGCAGCTCGCGGATGCCTTGCAGCTGGTTGAGCTGCTCCAACAGGTTGTTGAGATTAGTCAGCGTACGGATCCATCCGCTTAGGTCCAGCCCGCCAAAGTTCGGAGCGGTGGCGCCGCGAATCAGCAGAAGCATTCTCTGCCTGTCAGCTGGCGACGCGGCCATCTGTTGACAGATGACTCTGGACACTGCACCCATGTCAACGGAGAGCACGGCCGGGAAGCTGATGATCTGGCTGATCTTAGTCGGGCTACACAAAGCGTTGTAGAGATCGGCGTCCGACATTGAGGCGATGAAGCTCTGTTGAGTTTTAGAGCGATTTGTTTGCTTAATTCAAACTGCACGGTGATGGCAACTGTTCGGTTGACACCAGACACTCAGACGCACTCATGCTTCAAAGGCATGAATCGCAACTTCCGAATGTGAGACATCGGTCCCACAACCAGCTGCTGAAGGCAATTCTCACAATACCGCTGAACTCCTGCACACATACAAGAGCGTCAATACCGTACGCAGGCACGCGCTCATGCATGCACTCACACCCTGACTTTCTAATCATTAGGCATGTACTCTCTCTGTGCCTTTGGAACTGGCCCTCATTGGTTTGGATCGCACGACAACCAATGGCCGCCCACGGAATAGATTCAAAGATTCAAATAATATTATAACAATTGGCTCATAGTTTTACCGAGTTGAAAATAATCGTAGACCCGATGATTTGATTAAACAGCTCCTTTGTTGTGTCCAACAGCTTGGCGAATTGATCCAACGAGGATGTGGAATTTGCTAGCAGACTTTGAATGGTCACTTGTCCTGAAAAGAATTGAGTAGCGGAGAGCAATGCATATCGATCCATTCGCTGGGTACTTTGAATATTGGAAGTGGAATGTGAAGGATTTATTACTTTTCACTCCCTCAGAAATTGATTTGAAGATGCTGGCCAAATATGATGCCGCCTCTGGACCGATCAGCGTCTGCAGTTGCGATGCCTGATTGGCGAGCTGCACGAACATGGAGTAGTCAGTCTTCATCCTACAATCAGGAAATGGTGCTTGTCACACTGAATTTTGGTTTTAGTACTTCTTGATTGACGGCACATGCGTATCTATAATGTATATTTTAACATAATTTTCCGCAATATAAAAACACCGGCAGAGGTGCATTGTTTTTTATTTCACCTGTTCGACATTGGGTTTCACCTATTCAACTCTGGTTTCATTTGTGCGACACTATAGGTTGTCACCAGTTTGACACTAGGTTGTCACCTGTTTGACACTAGGTTGTCACCTGTTCGATACTAGGTTGTCACCTGTTTGACACTAGGTTGTCACCTGCTCGACAATAGGTTGTCACCTGCTCGATACTAGGTTGTCACCTGTTCAAATCTGGGTTTCAACATCGTAAAAAACCAAACACAATAAAAACGTACCCAGCTAGTTTCTGGAAGAAAACAGTTTGGTTAGACCAACACGTGCCAATTCTAGAGCTAGTGAACAAATTCGCAAAGCTGACGCAGTCCAGCGTCGAAGGTCGCCCTGGAGTGGCAGCCAGCTTAATCAGCTGGGTCAGCTTCGAGGCAGCGCCAGCCAGATCAACGACCGCCAGGTCGCACAGTGCTGCCTCAATCAGGGAGGTGTTGTTCGTCAGAGTTGCCAGCATCTCATTCAACTTCACGGCCGTACCGTTGACGACAAATAGGTTCGTGCCGTAGGCTTGCATGCTGCTGCAGACTTGCCTGAAAATGAAACAATTGGGATATTTTAAATGCTTCAAAGTGTACATTTCCAGCAGCGTTAAATATTAAATACCTTAAACTGCTCGTTATGATAACCCCCGATGACGTGGAGTTCATTGGCATCATGAGGCTCTGACCCAGCTGTGTGAAGACATTCAACAATCCGCTTGGATCCGCAAACACCTGGGACACGCCTGCGATGCTGAAGTTTCCTGATAGCAGCTCCTGCATCAGCTTTGCGATGCTCATGCCCTTAAAGCTGTTTGCCAACTAAAAAATGGATATCAGATCGTTGTTAGTTACCAAAGCAAAGAGAATAAAAGAAATTAAAATCTATTAAATCGACTCACCTTAATTAACTTGGACAAGTTAGCGAACTTTCAAGTTGCTGCAGCATGAGCATGTCTTTCTGAGCTCCTTCGCACAAGTAGGCCTGCAGACTTTTCTGCTGCGTATCGACGCGCGTATCATTGGGCTGAGCATCATCTGAGCGGCTATGCTCCATCGAACGTACGGCAAAGTTGTCTGAAACTGGTCGATGTCGCAGAGTGTGGCATTCAATTCGCCGCCCGACAGCATGGCATACTCCGGATTAGCAAGCAGGACTTCCAGTTCGGTTCTGAAGTAGCCGGAGTTCGACACTAGC
>NIVC01002607.1:0-75966 GCA_002269645.1 Macrostomum lignano | reverse complement strand
GAAGCGTCATGTAAAAATCATAGCAAGCGTCATGTAAAAACGTAGAAGCGTCATGTAAACAATCATAGAAGCGTCATGTAAAAAATCATAGAAGCGTCATGTAAAAATCATAGAAGCGTCATGTAAACAATCATAGAAGCGTCATGTAAAAATCATAGAAGCGTCATGTAAACAATCATAGAAGCGTCATGTAAAAATCATAGAAGCGTCATGTAAACAATCATAGAAGCGTCATGTAAAAATCATAGAAGCGTCATGTAAACAATCATAGAAGCGTCATGTAAAAATCATAGAAGCGTCATGTAAAAAATCATAGAAGCGTCATGTAAAAATCATAGAAGCGTCATGTAAACAATCATAGAAGCGTCATGTAAAAAATCATAGAAGCGTCATGTAAAAAATCATAGAAGCGTCATATAAAAATCATAGAAGCGTCATGTAAAACAATCATAGAAGCGTCATGTTAACAATCATAGAAGCGTCATGTAAAAAATCATAGAAGCGTCATGTAAAAATCATAGAAGCGTCATGTAAAAATCATAGAAGCGTCATGTAAAAATCATAGAAGCGTCATGTAAAAATCATAGAAGCGTCATGTAAACAATCATAGAAGCGTCATGTAAAACAATCATAGAAGCGTCATGTAAAAATCATAGAAGCGTCATGTAAAAATCATAGAAGCGTCATGTAAAAAATCATAGAAGCGTCATGTAAAAATCATAGAAGCGTCATGTAAAAAATCGTAGAAGCGTCATGTAAACAATCATAGAAGCGTCATGTAAACAATCATAGAAGCGTCATGTAAAAAATCATAGAAGCGTCATGTAAAAAATCATAGAAGCGTCATGTAAACAATCATAGAAGCGTCATGTAAACAATCATAGAAGCGTCATGTAAACAATCATAGAAGCGTCATGTAACAATCATAGAAGCGTCATGTAAACAATCAAGAAGCGTCATGTAAAAATCATAGAAGCGTCATGTAAACAATCATAGAAGCGTCATGTAAAAATCATAGAAGCGTCATGTAAACAATCATAGAAGCGTCATGTAAACAATCATAGAAGCGTCATGTAAACAATCATAGAAGCGTCATGTAAAAAATCATAGAAGCGTCATGTAAAAAATCATAGAAGCGTCATGTAAAAATCATAGAAGCGTCATGTAAACAATCATAGAAGCGTCATGTAAAAAATCATAGAAGCGTCATGTAAAAATCATAGAAGCGTCATGTAAACAATCATAGAAGCGTCATGTAAAAATCATAGAAGCGTCATGTAAAAAATCGTAGAAGCGTCATGTAAAAATCATAGAAGCGTCATGTAAAAATCATAGAAGCGTCATGTAAAAAATCATAGAAGCGTCATGTAAACAATCATAGAAGCGTCATGTAAACAATCATAGAAGCGTCATGTAAACAATCATAGAAGCGTCATGTAAAAATCATAGAAGCGTCATGTAAAAATCATAGAAGCGTCATGTAAAAATCATAGAAGCGTCATGTAAAAATCATAGAAGCGTCATGTAAAAATCAAGAAGCGTCATGTAAACAATCATAGAAGCGTCATGTAAAAATCATAGAAGCGTCATGTAAAAAATCATAGAAGCGTCATTAAAAATCGTAGAAGCGTCATGTAAACAATCATAGAAGCGTCATGTAAAAATCATAGAAGCGTCATGTAAACAATCATAGAAGCGTCATGTAAAAATCATAGAAGCGTCATGTAAACAATCATAGAAGCGTCATGTAAAAATCATAGAAGCGTCATGTAAAAATCATAGAAGCGTCATGTAAAAAATCATAGAAGCGTCATGTAAACAATCATAGAAGCGTCATGTAAACAATCATAGAAGCGTCATGTAAAAATCATAGAAGCGTCATGTAAACAATCATAGAAGCGTCATGTAAACAATCATAGAAGCGTCATGTAAAAAATCATAGAAGCGTCATGTAAAAATCATAGAAGCGTCATGTAAAAATCATAGAAGCGTCATGTAAACAATCATAGAAGCGTCATGTAAAAATCATAGAAGCGTCATGTAAAAAATCATAGAAGCGTCATGTAAACAATCATAGAAGCGTCATGTAAACAATCATAGAAGCGTCATGTAAAAAATCATAGAAGCGTCATGTAAAAAATCATAGAAGCGTCATGTAAACAATCATAGAAGCGTCATGTAAAATCATAGAAGCGTCATGTAAAAATCATAGAAGCGTCATGTAAACAATCATAGAAGCGTCATGTAAAAAATCATAGAAGCGTCATGTAAAAATCATAGAAGCGTCATGTAAACAATCATAGAAGCGTCATGTAAACAATCATAAGAAGCGTCATAAAAAATCGTAGAAGCGTCATGTAAACAATCATAGAAGCGTCATGTAAAAATCATAGAAGCGTCATGTAAAAATCATAGAAGCGTCATGTAAACAATCATAGAAGCGTCATGTAAAAATCATAGAAGCGTCATGTAAAAATCATAGAAGCGTCATGTAAAAATCATAGAAGCGTCATGTAAAAATCATAGAAGCGTCATGTAAACAATCATAGAAGCGTCATGTAAAAAATCGTAGAAGCGTCATGTAAAAATCTAGAAGCGTCATGTAAACAATCATAGAAGCGTCATGTAAAAATCATAGAAGCGTCATGTAAAAAATCATAGAAGCGTCATGTAAAAATCATAGAAGCGTCATGTAAAAATCATAGAAGCGTCATGTAAAATCATAGAAGCGTCATATAAAATCATAGAAGCGTCATGTAAAAAATCATAGAAGCGTCATGTAAAAATCATAGAAGCGTCATGTAAACAATCATAGAAGCGTCATGTAAAAATCATAGAAGCGTCATGTAAAAATCATAGAAGCGTCATGTAAAAATCATAGAAGCGTCATGTAAACAATCATAGAAGCGTCATGTAAACAATCATAGAAGCGTCATGTAAACAATCATAGAAGCGTCATGTAAAAAATCATAGAAGCGTCATGTAAAAATCATAGAAGCGTCATGTAAAATCATAGAAGCGTCATGTAAAAAATCATAGAAGCGTCATGTAAAAAATCTTAGAAGCGTCATGTAAACAATCATAGAAGCGTCATGTAAACAATCATAGAAGCGTCATGTAAAAATCATAGAAGCGTCATGTAAAAAATCATAGAAGCGTCATGTACAATCATAGAAGCGTCATGTAAAAAATCATAGAAGCGTCATGTAAAAATCATAGAAGCGTCATGTAAACAATCATAGAAGCGTCATGTAAACAATCATAGAAGCGTCATGTAAAAAATCATAGAAGCGTCATGTAAAAATCATAGAAGCGTCATGTAAAAATCATAGAAGGGCGTCATGTAAAAAATCATAGAAGCGTCATGTAAACAATCATAGAAGCGTCATGTAAACAAATCATAGAAGCGTCATGTAAAAAATCATAGAAGCGTCATGTAAAAAATCATAGAAGCGTCATATAAAAATCATAGAAGCGTCATGTAAACAATCATAGAAGCGTCATGTAAAAATCATAGAAGCGTCATGTAAACAATCATAGAAGCGTCATGTAAAAATCATAGAAGCGTCATGTAAAAAATCATAGAAGCGTCATGTAAAAATCATAGAAGCGTCATGTAAACAATCATAGAAGCGTCATGTAAAACATAGAAGCGTCATGTAAAAAATCATAGAAGCGTCATGTAAACAATCATAGAAGCGTCATGTAAAAAATCATAGAAGCGTCATGTAAACAATCATAGAAGCGTCATGTAAAAAATCATAGAAGCGTCATGTAAAAATCATAGAAGCGTCATGTAAAAATCATAGAAGCGTCATGTAAAAATCATAGAAGCGTCATGTAAAAAATCATAGAAGCGTCATGTAAACAATCATAGAAGCGTCATGTAAAAATCATAGAAGCGTCATGTAAAAATCATAGAAGCGTCATGTAAACAATCATAGAAGCGTCATGTAAAAATCATAGAAGCGTCATGTAAAAAATCATAGAAGCGTCATGTAAAAATCATAGAAGCGTCATGTAAACAATCATAGAAGCGTCATGTAAAAATCATAGAAGCGTCATGTAAAAATCATAGAAGCGTCATGTAAAAAATCATAGAAGCGTCATGTAAACAATCATAGAAGCGTCATGTAAACAATCATAGAAGCGTCATGTAAACAATCATAGAAGCGTCATGTAAAAATCATAGAAGCGTCATGTAAAAATCATAGAAGCGTCATGTAAAAATCATAGAAGCGTCATGTAAACAATCATAGAAGCGTCATGTAAACAATCATAGAAGCGTCATGTAAACAATCATAGAAGCGTCATGTAAAAATCATAGAAGCGTCATGTAAAAATCATAGAAGCGTCATGTAAAAATCATAGAAGCGTCATGTAAAAATCATAGAAGCGTCATGTAAAAATCGTAGAAGCGTCATGTAAAAAATCTAGAAGCGTCATGTAAAAATCATAGAAGCGTCATGTAAACAATCATAGAAGCGTCATGTAAAAAATCATAGAAGCGTCATGTAAAAATCATAGAAGCGTCATATAAAAATCGTAGAAGCGTCATGTAAACAATCATAGAAGCGTCATATAAAAATCATAGAAGCGTCATGTAAAAATCATAGAAGCGTCATGTAAACAATCATAGAAGCGTCATGTAAAAATCATAGAAGCGTCATGTAAAAATCATAGAAGCGTCATGTAAAAAATCATAGAAGCGTCATGTAAAAATCATAGAAGCGTCATGTAAACAATCATAGAAGCGTCATGTAAACAATCATAGAAGCGTCATGTAAAAATCATAGAAGCGTCATGTAAAAAATCATAGAAGCGTCATGTAAAAATCATAGAAGCGTCATGTAAACAATCATAGAAGCGTCATGTAAAAATCTAGAAGCGTCATGTAAAAAATCTAGAAGCGTCATGTAAAAATCATAGAAGCGTCATGTAAACAATCATAGAAGCGTCATGTAAACAATCTAGAAGCGTCATGTAAAAATCAGAAGCGTCATGTAAAAAATCTAGAAGCGTCATGTAAAAAATCATAAAGCGTCATGTAAACAATCATAGAAGCGTCATGTAAAAAATCATAGAAGCGTCATGTAAACAATCATAGAAGCGTCATGTAAACAATCATAGAAGCGTCATGTAAAAAAATCATAAAAGCGTCATGTAAAAAATCATAGAAGCGTCATGTAAAAAATCATAGAAGCGTCATGTAAACAATCATAGAAGCGTCATGTAAACAATCATAGAAGCGTCATGTAAACAATCATAGAAGCGTCATGTAAAAAATCATAGAAGCGTCATGTAAACAATCATAGAAGCGTCATGTAAAAAATCATAGAAGCGTCATGTAAACAATCATAGAAGCGTCATGTAAACAATCATAGAAGCGTCATGTAAAAAATCATAGAAGCGTCATGTAAAAAATCATAGAAGCGTCATATAAAAATCGTAGAAGCGTCATGTAAACAATCATAGAAGCGTCATGTAAAAAATCATAGAAGCGTCATGTAAAAAATCTAGAAGCGTCATGTAAACAATCATAGAAGCGTCATGTAAACAATCATAGAAGCGTCATGTAAACAATCATAGAAGCGTCATGTAAAAATCATAGAAGCGTCATGTAAAAAATCTAGAAGCGTCATGTAAAAAATCATAGAAGCGTCATGTAAACAATCATAGAAGCGTCATGTAAAAAATCATAGAAGCGTCATGTAAACAATCATAGAAGCGTCATGTAAAAAATCATAGAAGCGTCATGTAAACAATCATAGAAGCGTCATGTAAACAATCATAGAAGCGTCATGTAAACAATCATAGAAGCGTCATGTAAAAATCAGAAGCGTCATGTAAACAATCATAGAAGCGTCATGTAAAAATCATAGAAGCGTCATGTAAAAATCATAGAAGCGTCATGTAAACAATCATAGAAGCGTCATGTAAACAATCATAGAAGCGTCATGTAAAAAATCATAGAAGCGTCATGTAAAAAATCATAGAAGCGTCATATAAAAATCGTAGAAGCGTCATGTAAACAATCATAAAAGCGTCACGTAAAAAATCGTAGAAGCGTCATGTAAAAAATCTTAGAAGCGTCATGTAAACAATCATAGAAGCGTCATGTAAACAATCATAGAAGCGTCATGTAAAAAATCGTAGAAGCGTCATGTAAAAAATCATAGAAGCGTCATGTAAACAATCATAGAAGCGTCATGTAAAAAATCGTAGAGGCGTCATGTAAACAATCATAAAGCGTCATGTAAACAATCATAGAAGCGTCATGTAAACAATCATAGAAGCGTCATGTAAAAATCGTAGAAGCGTCATGTAAACAATCATAGAAGCGTCATGTAAAAATCATAGAAGCGTCATGTAAAAATCTAGAAGCGTCATGTAAACAATCATAGAAGCGTCATGTAAACAATCATAGAAGCGTCATATAAAAATCGTAGAAGCGTCATGTAAAAATCATAGAAGCGTCATATAAAAATCGTAGAAGCGTCATGTAAACAATCATAGAAGCGTCATGTAAAAATCGTAGAAGCGTCATGTAAACAATCATAGAAGCGTCATGTAAAAATCTAGAAGCGTCATGTAAACAATCATAGAAGCGTCATGTAAACAATCATAGAAGCGTCATGTAAAAAATCATAGAAGCGTCATGTAAACAATCATAGAAGCGTCATGTAAAAAATCATAGAAGCGTCATGTAAAAAATCGTAGAGCGTCATGTAAACAATCATAAAAGCGTCATGTAAACAATCATAGAAGCGTCATGCAAACAATCATAGAAGCGTCATGTAAAAATCATAGAAGCGTCATGTAAACAATCATAGAAGCGTCATGTAAAAAATCATAGAAGCGTCATGTAAAAATCATTAGAAGCGTCATGTAAACAATCATAGAAGCGTCATGTAAACAATCATAGAAGCGTCATATAAAAATCGTAGAAGCGTCATGTAAAAAATCATAGAAGCGTCATATAAAAATCGTAGAAGCGTCATGTAAACAATCATAGAAGCGTCATGTAAAAATCGTAGAAGCGTCATGTAAACAATCATAGAAGCGTTATGTAAAAAATCATAGAAGCGTCATGTAAAAATCATAGAAGCGTCATATAAAAATCGTAGAAGCGTCATGTAAACAATCATAAAGCGTCATGTAAAAAATCGTAGAAGCGTCATGTAAAAAATCTTAGAAGCGTCATGTAAACAATCATAGAAGCGTCATGTAAACAATCATAGAAGCCTCATGTAAACAATCATAGAAGCGTCATGTAAAAAATCGTAGAAGCGTCATGTAAAAAATCTAGAAGCGTCATGTAAAAAATCATAAAGCGTCATGTAAACAATCATAGAAGCGTCATGTAAAAAATCATAGAAGCGTCATGTAAACAATCATAGAAGCGTCATGTAAAAAATCATAGAAGCGTCATGTAAACAATCATAGAAGCGTCATGTAAAAAATCATAGAAGCGTCATGTAAACAATCATAGAAGCGTCATGTAAAAAATCATAGAAGCGTCATGTAAAAATCATAGAAGCGTCAAGAAAAAATCATAGAAGCCTCATTTAAAAACTAATGAAAGTGTCATTTAAAAAATTAAGAAGCGTCACGGTAGAATAAAAGAAACGTCATGTCAGACATGAAGGGTTCATGTAAAAATTAAATGCAACTATAATGCTGTGCTGGGGAGAAAAACTGAGACGTCAAGGCTCTCAGAGAATAACTGAGATTACGGGGGGGGGGGGGTTTCTGAGATGTCAAAGCAAAAGTCAGAAGCTACTTCAAAGTTCATGTACTTTACTCCATTTTTTTATTGCATTCTTTGTTGGCTCGTCACGGGGGGGCGCTGATAGAAGAAAAGTCATGTAAAAAATAAAAGTAGCACTATGTATACATAAAAGAAAAGTCATGTCGAAGTTAAAAGATTCATTTGGGAATTGCTACGATGTCAAAGCTTGGTGGAAATCGTTATAGTGCTGTGATTCTTAAAGAAAGAATCACTAAAATGTTAAGGCTTAGGGGAGAAGAATTGCTGAGATTTCAAGGCTTTAGGTTGGGTTAAAGTTAGGTTTAGGTCAGGTGTGGGTTGAGGGTTATATTTTATCGGGTTTCAAGGTTAACAGGGGATTTTTTAGATTTCAAGGTTTATGGGGGCCATTGCTGACATGTCAAGGCTTACGGGGGAATAGCTGAGATGTCAAGGCTCACGGGGGTATAAATGAGATTTCAAGGCTAAAGTCAGAAGCTACATGTAGTTTATTGAAAACTTTTTATTACATTATTTGATGCCTCCTCAGGGGAGGGATCGCTGATAAAAAAGCGTAATGTAAAAAATAAAAGAAGCTTCATGTCGAAGTTAAGAGATTCATTTGGGAATCCCTACGATGTTGAGGCTTGCAAGGAATCGCTATAATGCTGTAGTAGTGCTATAATGACTCTTAGGGAGAATTACTGAAATTTCAATGCTTTAGGGTTAGGTTAGGGTTAGGGTTAGGGTTAGGGTTAGGGTTAGGCTAGGGTTAGGGTTAGAAGGTTGACAGATATTTTTAGATTTCCAAGGCTTATTGGGGGCATTGCTGAGATGTCAAGGGGGGAAGTTGATATGTTAAAGCTTGTGGGGGGGGATAACTGACATGTCAAGGCTTACAAGGTTTGACAGGAGATTTTTTAAGATTTCAAGGATACATGTAGCTTATTAAAAAAATGTGTATTGCATTTCTTTGGCTTCCCAACGGGGGGCGTAGATTGCTAGTGGTGCCCTATAAACTAGGTGATGAATCCTTTGAAGACAAAGAGCACTCCAGTTGCATACCTAAGCTTGATGTCATTATCAAGTAGCTTGCCTTGCTCATCAAAGCTTAGCCTTATCTCACAATATTAAAATATATGGAATAGGCCATGCCGCCATGGTAAAGTACTTCAAGGAAAGAAAATAGATAGGCCTAAGCCTATGGCACTGCACATAGTACTCTAAGCTCATTGCTTATGATCCACCCATTGCTAGTCTAGCTAGCTGCATATTCAAGTGGCAATGGCTAGAGTTCTGGCACCAGAACCCATTTTTTAATGGCTATAGATCCAGTAATATAGATAGATAGATAGATAGATAGATAGATAGATAGATAGATAGGATAGATAGATACATAGAGGTATTCTAGTAATGCAATTTATAGGTATAATATAGCAGAAACATAGGCCTATTATTTTTTTGCCTTTACTTTTTTAAGGGTGGTTGATATTAGGATTTTGTTCAATATAAGATTCAAAACAAGATACTTCTAATGTTCAAAGACTTAATTATATATTAGATAACTCAAACTGCCTGCAGAAGACTGCCAGATCCATAGCCATTAGAAAACAGGTTCCAGTGCTAGAACTCTAGCCATTACCCATTCAAGTTGGGTTTGTGCATTCTAATATACCAAGCTGCCCAACTAGCACATATGGCACACATACGGCACAGAGGTGAGGCAAAGATTGTCCCTCTAAAATTTATTCCAGCACACCTGCGCCACCTTTCTTGACTTTCTAACCAGGCCTATAAGCTATGATGATTCTAGACCAATTTTGTAAAAAGGCATTCGCTAGGCTTAAGGCTTAATAGTGACTAGGGCATATTATGCGTTTATATGAGCGAGGATAGCCTAATGAGCCCATTCATGAATTTTGGCTATGGCCAAGCCTAACATAATTAGTTGAGTGATTTTGGGGCCTAGCTAGGCCTAGGCCCTACAGAAAAATTACACTTACAGGTTGTTAACTGCTTTTTTTGTTATTTCAACTTATTTGATTTACCACTCTTCTGATTTTTGGGTGCGATTTTGCAACCTAATTTTAAATTTAAGATGGAACAGTGATTAGGGAACTTTCGGATGCTATTCGCTACTGCTAACAAACGACGCTGTCATGACTACTTCTTTATCAATATATGTATAATTTTAAGGTTACTTTAAAAATATGACACCGTTTAATTTTATTAAAAAGTTAAACCTAGTAAAATATAAATATCTGTAAAAAAACTAGCTTAATCTGTAGACTAAAAATATAACGCACTAAAAACCTTATTAAATGTATTTTTCAATCTTCTTCGGCTTTTTTGTACTTAGATGCTGTGATTTAGTTATAGTCGATAAAAGCATAAGATAAAATCAAGCCGAATCGCTAGTAATAAAACCATTAAAATAAAACACAACCATCGCTATTGTTGATCATCGTTAAACGGAGCGTATTCGGGAATAATATGAATTGAAACGGAAATTAATAATCGATGTTTTGCGGTTATTATTATTAATTAAAGAAGCTGACAACTGAATAGAATAACCCTCTACTATTATACACTAGATTTTCTGATAAAAGAGCTGGAGGCTGGAAGTAGAATGGAGCATATATTTGGCAAATCGCTAGTGAAATAAGCATGCTCTATAGAAAGCATAGCGCTGAAGGGAGTTTTGTATAGACTGCTAATCGGTAGGGATCAAATATAATCTGTGCTGGAAAAATCCGATTTCTCGAGAGCAAGCTACTGTGAATACACTGGCGATTATTGCAAAAAATATACGTTCCTTTACCTTTCTCCAGCTCATTTCTAAGAAAATAGTTAAATAGATCATAGATGTACATCATGTAATGTATTTCTACTGCAGTTGTACGTGATCGCAGAAAACCGTTTAACCCCAAACCAAAACAACCGCTAGATTCATACAGTACATGTTGTATAGTGAGTCGCTATAGTTTAGTTAGGCGCCGCACTAGTCAGCTGTTTCCCTCGCCCTCGCCCCAGGCTTCTGTCTGCCGCTGGCAGTTGCCTGTCCCTTCTCGCCTGTCCCCTGGCCTGTCCCTTGCCCGGTTGTCTGTCTGTCGGTTTGTCCTCGTTTGCCCCTTTTGTCTCGTGCTCCCGTTTTGCAGTGCCCAGACAGCTTGGTCTGGCCTGCCTCTGTTTCTTTCTCTGGTGGGCACCTCCAAATTTGGAGTGTGCCCCAAAATCACTCAACTAATAATGTTAGGCTTGGAGTGTGGGCTCGTGTTTATGGACATCACGTGCGCCAGGACCGTACCCCTGCCTCCTCTGGCTGCATGTCTGCAGCCCATTTGCGCGGACTCGTCAGGCATTCGAATTCCACTACAACTCGTACAGGAAAACTACGCGACTAGACCATGCTATGGTCCACGATAACCATAACTAGTCGAGTCCATGCCACCGTGGACCCATGGTCTAGTCGCGTAGTTTTCCTGTAGTACGTGGAATGCCTGACTAGTCCTCCACCGTTAGGTGGAGCTCAGCACCTCACCGAAGGCTTCGGCTCTGTGAAGCTTGTGGCAGCACTACCTACGCTACGAGTAGCAATTCTAAGAAATCGCCAGCTAGAGGTCACCGCCAAGCGCTAAGAGGTCTGCCCGGCCGCCCGAGACAGCCCGAGAACGTCAGCAGTACTCCCTCTGGTGGCAGCGATTCTACTGGAGACCTGCGAGAGCACCCGCAAGGTAACAACTAAACAACCTATACTTCATTGGTGGCAGCGGTGGGATTTCAAGACCTACCAGGCCATCTCCAGACCACCTCTAAGCAGCACTAAGTACAACCACTACAATGTAATTTAAGAGCCGACAAAAGAACTTGGAAAAACGTCGGCCAGACGTCGCCGAGGTCGGATTGCTGTACGGGATTTCAGCGGGATGCCTCTGCATTTGTTTTGTGATAGTACACTGACGGTCTTGTACTAGCTGCTTCGCTTTCAACCATGAAAGTCATGAAAATAAATAATGCAGTTTCAGACTGTTTCAGAAAATATAGGATAATGTCTGGACACCAGGACAGAGCAATATCCTTGGCAACGAATTAATTAGTGTGGTACTGGACCAACTCGCCAAACGAGGCAGCAATAGCCCGAAATCCTCAGAGTCAACCGGGTCATTCACAAATATATGTAGTTTGGATCCATTAAACACCAGTTGCACTGGATCGAACAACTGCTCCGAACATTGGCAAACACGAATAGCAATGCCTGTCATAAACTGGAAAGGACGTAAAAATGCAGACCTCAGAGATGTACAAGTACATGTACATGGTCACTACCGGTCATGGCTTCTTCCGGAGACATTTCACTACCGACCAAACCGACGTCCGTCCGTGATCAACACCGTGACCTACGCGCATTTGTCTGGGAGTCTGGCAAGCTCTTCTACATGCTCTGCTGACGAGGGAGGGCGCAGCCCCAAGGCTAACGCCTTTCTGTTTTTGGCTTGGGGGTTGCGATAGGGGCCTCTCGGCCTTGAGCCCCCCGTCAGCAGTGGTATTATAGTCTCACGGTCTTGTACATTCATAGCTACCTATATAGTTTTAGCCAATATAGAAACTTTTTATTGTCGAACTACTAATACGAGTAGTAGTCAAGGACTTCTAGACTAACAGGACGTAAAACTCAAAGATCGTGCAAGTTTTTGGAGGCCACGATTTCCTGGAAAAAATACACTGCGAAGATAGGAAAAAATCAGTTTTTCGTCACAAAATCTGTGATTGTATTTGATCTGGGGCAGTGAAGACTACCATTCTTTTAATTTAACATGCACAATATGTTACTCTATTATATTTTCATATAGCTGTGTAGTGAAGTTTTCATTTTCATATTGTTTTCACTTTATTTCATAAGCCCAAAGTTGCAAACTCACAAGTGGCATTAGCCAAACTTTTTGTGTTGTTCTTTTTAAAATAAAGTATAAAAACATTGCATGTAGGTACTCTTAGTCTTAAGCTATTATTGTAGGTTTAGTAACTATACTAATTCCTAGGCCTACTAGAACTAGACCTATCACTACACTATCTAGCCTAATAAGTAATTAAATTTAGGCAATGACTTAGAGATTAGTATATTTAGATTTTTTATTATATATAGATTACCAATAAATAGTTTCATATGGTTGGTTACCTAGGCTTGAGAAAGCTGTATTATCAGTTTTTAAGCCAAGCCTATATTTAGGACTAATATATTTAAGAAGAATAGACTTAATCACAAAAATAGGCCCTAACCATTTTTACTAGGTATCTATAAGAAAAAACATTGATTAGTCCTTTTATAACTTTTATTTTAAAGGCTAAAAATATTATTATATTACAAATTTGAATAGCTTTTCTTTTCTTGAATTTGATATTTGGCTAATGCCACTTGTGAGTTTGCAACTTTGGGCTTATGAAATAAAGTGAAAACAATATGAAAATGAAAACTTCACTACACAGCTATATGAAAATATAATAGATTAACATATTGTGCATGTTAAATTAAAAGAATGGTAGTCTTCACTGCCCCAGATCAAATACAATCACAGATTTTGTGACGAAAAACTGATTTTTTCCTATCTTCGCAGTGTATTTTTTCCAGGAAATCGTGGCCTCCAAAAAATTGCACGATCTTTGAGTTTTACGTCCTGTTAGTCTAGAAGTCCTTGGTAGTAGTACGAAGCAACCTGGCAAGAGATGGTTTCATATTTTTGGCTAGACCCTACTTTACATTCTGTCAAAAGGCTATTAGCTCACAGCAGCTCTGTGTAACCCTCTCTGAGGCGCCTGCAGTATGAAAAAAACTCCATTTTAACTGCCAAAACTCTACACACCACTCCGCCCCGGAACAGTTGAATATACGAAACACAAAAGGCAGCAATCAGCGCTTTTTAAGTGGCGCGAGCGCGCGCTCTCTCAGCTCTCAGCAACTGGGCGGCCCAGAAAGAGCGAGAGTATAGAAAGAAACCAACGAATTAAAAGCAGCTAAATAAGGGGGGTTGCTGCTTATGCTATAATATACGAGCAGAAAGGAGTTGTTTGGCTTAGTAAAAGCTTCAATACAAATAAATGTATGAGTGTGCATATATATAATATCGCGTGCGTGAAATTCGATTATATAGGGCCAGCCAGTTAACACACACACGCACACACACATATACCGGTAGCAATATATTATTTCAAAGGCTGTCTTACTTAACCAGTAGCTATTTTAAAAAACCCGTCTGAAGAACTGTCGAAAATCTCTCTATATACAGCTGTGTGGAGAGTTCAACTAATGAGCAGGCGCGCTTCTTAATAGCAGCTGTCAACATCGTCATGCGCAATTAGCAATTTAAAAAAATGGTGGCTTGAATTTGTTCCATTTTAAGGTAAGCTGCTGAGTGAGCCGACACTGCGAAGACAAAGAGAGCCTTTGAAATTTTCTTTGTTCAGGCGCTAAAATATTTTTGTTTAACCAACGCCTTTAATACGCGATATTGGTGAGTGATTCTGCAGGACCTGGGCGCACCAATTTCGTGTCGCTTATGCAAGTACTTAAGAAGATATAATTAGTATTTATTAGCATCGTTATGTTCTCTTGACCTTGAACAATACACAAATAGGTGTGTATATTAGACACACATGCCGAATAATGAATGACACAGCTGGGAGTTAGCGCGGTGACTCACTCTAGAGACACAGCTGAGATATAGCAGTGACTAACGAGAGACACAACTGGGACTAACGAGAGACACAACTGGGACTAACGAGAGACACAACTGGGACTAACGAAAGACACAACTAGGACTAACGAAAGACACAACTAGGACTAACAAAAGACACAACTAGGACTAACGAGAGACGCAACTAGGACTAACGAGAGACACAACTAGCACTAACAAAAGACACAACTAGGACTAACGAGAGACACAACTGGGACTAACGAATGACACAACTGTGACTAACGAATGACACAACTAGGACTAACGAAAGACACAACTGGGACTAACGAAAGACACAACTAGGACTAACGAGAGACACAACTGGGACTAACGAATGACACAACTGTGACTAACGAAAGACACAACTGGGACTAACGAAAGACACAACTAGGACTAACGAGAGACACAACTGGGACTAACGAATGACACAACTAGGACTAACGAGAGACACAACTAGGACTAACTAAAGACACAACTAGGACTAACGAGAGACACAACTGGGACTAACGAATGACACAACTGTGACTAACGAATGACACAACTAGGACTAACGAAAGACACAACTGGGACTAACGAAAGACACAACTAGGACTAACGAGAGACACAACTGGGACTAACGAATGACACAACTGTGACTAACGAAAGACACAACTGGGACTAACGAAAGACACAACTAGGACTAACGAGAGACACAACTGGGACTAACGAATGACACAACTGTGACTAACGAATGACACAACTAGGACTAACGAAAGACACAACTGGGACTAACGAAAGACACAACTAGGACTAACGAGAGACACAACTGGGACTAACGAATGACACAACTGTGACTAACGAATGACACAACTGTGACTAACGAATGACACAACTGGGACTAACGAATGACACAACTGTGACTAACGAATGACACAACTAGGACTAACGAGAGACACAACTGGGACTAACGAATGACACAACTGTGACTAACGAATGACACAACTAGGACTAACGAAAGACACAACTGGGACTAACGAAAGACACAACTAGGACTAACGAGAGACACAACTGGGACTAACGAATGACACAACTGTGACTAACGAATGACACAACTAGGACTAACGAGAGACACAACTGGGACTAACGAATGACACAACTGTGACTAACGAATGACACAACTAGGACTAACGAAAGACACAACTGGACTAACGAAAGACACAACTAGGACTAACGAGAGACACAACTGGGACTAACGAATGACACAACTGTGACTAACGAATGACACAACTGTGACTAACGAAAGACACAACTGGGACTAACGAAAGACACAACTGGGACTAACGAAAGACACAACTAGGACTAACGAGAGACACAACTGGGACTAACGAATGACACAACTGTGACTAACGAAAGACACAACTGGGACTAACGAAAGACACAGCTGGGACTAACGAAAGACACAACTAGGACTAACGAGAGACACAACTGGGACTAACGAATGACACAACTGTGACTAACGAATGACACAACTAGGACTAACGAGAGACACAACTGGGACTAACGAATGACACAACTGTGACTAACGAATGACACAACTAGGACTAACGAAAGACACAACTGGGACTAACGAAAGACACAACTAGGACTAACGAGAGACACAACTGGGACTAACGAATGACACAACTGTGACTAACGAATGACACAACTGTGACTAACGAAAGACACAACTGGGACTAACGAAAGACACAACTGGGACTAACGAAAGACACAACTAGGACTAACGAGAGACACAACTGGGACTAACGAATGACACAACTGTGACTAACGAAAGACACAACTGGGACTAACGAAAGACACAGCTAGGACTAACGAGAGACACAACTGGGACTAACGAAAGACACAGCTAGGACTAACGAGAGGCACAACTAGGACTAACGCGAGACACAACTGGGACTAACGAGAGACACAACTGTGACTAACGAGAGACACAACTAGGACTAACGAGAGTCACTGCTAAGATTATAGCAGTGACTAACGAGAGACACAACCGGGAGGTAACGGGGAGTAAGGGATTACTACAGGAGCAGTAAATTTTTACTAAAGTCTACCAAACTTTGCCAAAAAATCTCACTACTACAGGCCCTTGTCTAGAAGTCTCTTGATCAAAAAAGGTATGAAAATCCTTGTATTAAAGGTACAATAAAACCCACACATTTAATCCCAAATTGACTTTCGATAGTTGCACAACGAATTTCTAAACCAAGATTAGCTAAGCTATAAAGTTCACATTGAAGTATAGCTATAGGATTAAGGGGGGGGGACTCGATCTCTTCTTATATATAGATTTTTTCAGGCATTCCCCTATAATTGCGCACGAAGATTAAGATCTTCAAGTGAATGGAGTTCGGAAGCCGCGAGGCAAGCTCAACGGCATCGTTGATTAATTAATTTTACCCAATTTATTGATTTCTGCTTCTATCTAAATAATTAGTTTCTCATTCGCTTTCTGTCTCCGATTGGTGGAAGATAAAACTGCATTGAGGAAAATGTATTTATGTAACATTGTATAATAAACTTTGAATAATTTTTGCACAGACACAGCTGCCTGATCTCACTCGAGCAACGAAGGATGCCTTTGATAATTTTGCGGTCGCCCATTCCCGCCACTCTGTCTTATGCATCAACGATTCTGTGCTGCATCAGCCTGTTTCGACTGTTGAATCCGTGTAAGTTCATCCAGTACAAATTCCCTGTAAGTGGGTGGGGCGCCATTCTATTAGGGTGGGCGCCATTCTATCAGGGTGGGGCGCCATTCTTTTAGGGTGGGGCGCCATTCTATCAAGGTGGCGCCATTCTATTAGGGTGGGCGCCATTCTATCAGGGTGGGGCACCATTCTATTAGGGTGGGCGCCATTCTATCAGGGTGGGCGCCATTCTATTAGGGTGGGGCGCCATTCTATTAGGGTGGGCGCCATTCTATTAGGGTAGGCGCCATTCTATTAGGGTTGGACGCCATTCTATTAGGGTGAGCGCCATTCTATCAGGGTTGGACGACGCCATTCTATTAGGGTGGGGCGCCACTCTATCAGGGTGGGGCGCCATTCTATCAGTGTGGGGCGCCATTCTATCAGTGTGGAGCGCCATTCTATCATTGTGGGGCGCCATTCTATCAGTGTGGGGCGCCATTCTATCAGTGTGGGGTGCCATTCTATCAGTGTGGGGCGCCATTCTATCAGTGTGGGGCGCCATTCTATTATTTTTATATAGTATAGTTATTATATAGTTATTTATACGCAGTTTTATTGCTTTGTTCGACAGATAATAGGGAGAAGACAAAAACATTTGCTTAATTATTTTATTTTTTCAGCGACTTCAATGGTTTCAGCTCTGACCATATTGAATGAACGCTTTGAACGGGATGCCTCAAGGAACAGCCACTACGTAAGAGGTAAATTTTTTATATTAATTCTATTGTTGGCTATAAATACTAATTATGCAACTAAAACGCTTTACTGTTTATGGACAGGTTCCTGCCTCAGCTTCAATCGTTCAATGTACATTACGTGCGTACATTACGATCCAAAAGCTTAAATTGAGTGCTCAAACCCAGTCCCTAGATCAAATGTACATTCATTAGTGCATGTATAAAACACAGGAAAACACTTTAACGATTCTCTCCACTTCGTTTCTTTTTAACAGCCGCACCACAGAGAAGCAGCGCCTATTGCAGTCCAAAACCTGGCGCTTTCAGTTCTAATTGTCCAAAGCAATCGTGCTCAACTATCTACGACTGCAAAATCAGAGATGTGCCCCTGATTTGCGTGTGCGATAAAGAGCTTTGCGGTTCTGTCTGCGTTCCGCCCGGTGAGAGCTGCGGTGAATTAATTGCTTATCAATATAATCCCGTGGGGTTGGGGTTGAGGGGCCGCACATAGAGAGAATCAATACATAACCCCATGGGGTGGGGGTTGGAGGTGAGGGGCCGCACATAGAGAGAATCAATACATAACCCCATGGGGTGGGGGTTGGAGGTGAGGGGCCGCACATAGAGAGAATCGATATAACCCCACGGGGTGGGGTTGGAGGTGAGGGGCCGCACATAGAGAGAATCAATATAACCCCATGGGGTGGGGGTTGGAGGTGAGGGGCCGCACACAGAGAGAATCAATACATAACCCCATGGGGTGGGGGTTGGAGGTGAGGGGCCGCACATAGAGAGAATCAATACATAACCCCATGGGGTGGGGGTTGGAGGTGAGGGGCCGCACATAGAGAGAATCGATATAACCCCATGGGGTGGGGGTTGGAGGTGAGGGGCCGCACATAGAGAGAATCGATATAATCCCATGGGGTGGGGGTTGGAGGTGAGGGGCCGCACACAGAGAGAATCAATACATAACCCGATGGGGTGGGGTTGGAGGTGAGGGGCCGCACATAGAGAGAATCGATATAACCCCACGGGGTGAGGGTTGGAGGTGAGGGGCCGCACATAGAGAGAATCGATATAACCCCATGGGGTGGGGGTTGGAGGTGAGGGGCCGCACGTAGAAAGAATCGATATAACCACATGGGGTGTGGGTGAGGGGCCGCATATAGAGAGAATCAATATAACCCAATGGCGTGACAGGGTTGAGAGGCCGTGGTCTAGTACTGATGTAAACAATATGGACTGTGGCGTAATTTTATTTTTATAGAATAATACTATAAAACATTTTTCAGACGCTGGTTGCGAGGGTCTTGCCGAGGTGCCGAACGGTAACAAAACTCGAGCAATTAGCGGAAACGAAAACAGGGTTGGCCAAACAGTGACTTACACCTGCAATAGTGGCTACCGACTGATTGGCTCATCAATTGTCACCTGCAAAGCTAATTTGAAGTGGACTGTTCCAAAAGAGCGAAGGGGACGCTGTGTATCAGGTGAGAGCACTGAAGAATGGAGAAATAATGAAGAGGCGAATGTCACTGAATAATTGGGGGATGGTGAAGAGGCGGAAGTCACTGAATAATCAGGGATGGTGAAGAGACGACCGGAGGTCACTGAAGAATCAGGGGATGGTGAAGAGACGACCGGAGGTCACTGAAGAATCTGGGGATGGTGAATAAACGACCGGAGGTCACTGAAGAATCGGGGAATGGTGAAAAAGTGGAGGTCACTGAAGAATCGGGGAATGGTGAAAAAGTGGAGGTCACTGAAGAATCGGGGGATGGTGAAGAGGCGGAGGTCACTGAAGAATCGGGGGATGGTGAAGAGACGACCGGAGGTCACTGAAGAATCAGGGGATGGTGAAGAGACGACCGGAGGTCACTGAAGAATCGGGGGATGGTGAAGAGGCGGAGGTCACTGAAGAATCGGGGGATGGTGAAAAATTGGAGGTCACTGAAGAATCGGGGGATGGTGAAGAGGCGGAGGTCACTGAAGAATCGGGGGATGGTGAAAAATTGGAGGTCACTGAAGAATCGGGGGATGGTGAAGAGGCGGAGGTCACTGAAGAATCGGGGATGGTGAAAAATTGGAGGTCACTGAAGAATCGGGGGATGGTGAAGAGGCGGAGGTCACTGAAGAATCGGGGGATGGTGAAGAGACGGAGGTCACTGAAGAATCGGGGGATGGTGAAAAATTGGAGGTCACTGAAGAATCGGGGAATGGTGAAAAAGTGGAGGTCACTGAAGAATCGGGGGATGGTGAAGAGGCGGAGGTCACTGAAGAATCGGGGGATGGTGAAAAATTGGAGGTCACTGAAGAATCGGGGGATGGTGAAGAGGCGGAGGTCACTGAAGAATCGGGGGATGGTGAAAAATTGGAGGTCACTGAAGAATCGGGGGATGGTGAAGAGGCGGAGGTCACTGAAGAATCGGGGGATGGTGAAGAGACGACCGGGGGTCACTGAAGAATCGGGGGGATGGTGAAGAGGCAGAGGTCACTGAAGAATCGGGGGATGGTGAAGAGGCAGAGGTCACTGAAGAATCGGGGGATGGTGAAGAGGCAGAGGTCACTGAAGAATCGGGGGATGGTGAAGAGGCAGAGGTCACTGAAGAATCGGGGGGATGGTGAAGAGGCAGAGGTCACTGAAGAATCGGGGGATGGTGAAGAGACGACCGGAGGTCACTCAAGAATCGGGGGATGGTGAAGAGGCAGAGGTCACTCAATACTCAAACTATTGCTTGCCATCTAACAGCATCCGGCAACACTTCTCCCTGCGGCCGGCCGAAGGTCCAGCCACACACCATTTTGGATCCGGCTCCGGACGTGAGAAAATCGACCTACTCAGACGGGGAGATGTTCAGCTACACCTGTGCGCCTGGCTACACTGCCGCAGCACCTGGCCTCGCCGTGACCGCCGTCTGCTCAAATGGACAATGGAATATTCAAGATCTTACCTGCTCGTGTAAGCGGTTTGACACTTGAGTCTGCCTCTGCTCTCCATCAGCCCTTTATTCTGCCTCTCCAATCCTTAGTTTATAGAAAAAGCCCAACTTCATAGAATCTGCCCCATTTCATAGAATCTGCCCCATTTCAAAGAATCTGCCCCATTTCAAAGAATCTCACAATTCATAGAATCTGCCCCAGTTCACAGAATGTGCTCTAATTCACAGAATCCGCCCCAGTGCACAGAATCTGCTTCTCAATGCATAGAATCTGCCCCAGTGCATAGAATCTGCACAATTTATAGAATCTGCCCCAGTTCATAGAATCTGCCCCAGTGCATAGAATATGCCCCAGTGCATAGAATCTGCACAATTTATAGAATCTGCCCCAGTGCATAGAATCTGCCCCAGTGCATAGAATCTGCCCCAGTGCATAGAATCTGCACAATTTATAGAATCTGCCCCAGTGCATAGAATCTGCCCCAGTGCATAGAATCTGCCCCAGTGCAAAGAATCTGCCCCAGTGCATAGAATCTGCCCCATTTCAAAGAATCTGCCCCATTTCAAAGAATCTCCCAATTCATAGAATCTGCCCCAGTTCATAGAATCTGCCCCAGTGCATAGAATCTGCCCCAGTGCATAGAATCTGCCCCAGTGCATAGAATCTGCCCCAGTTCGTAGAATCTGCCCAGTTTATAGAATCTGCCCCAGTGCATAGAATCTGCCCCAGTGCATAGAATCTGCCCCAGTGCAAAGAATCTGCCCCAGTGCATAGAATCTGCCCCATTTCAAAGAATCTGCCCCATTTCAAAGAATCTGCCCCATTTCAAAGAATCTGCCCCATTTCAAAGAATCTCCCAATTCATAGAATCTGCCCCAGTTCACAGAATCTGCTCTAATTCACAGAATCCGCTCAAGTGCACAGAATCTGCTTCCCAATGCATAGAATCTGCCCCAGTTCATAGAATCTGCCCCAGTGCATAGAATCTGCCCCAGGGCATAGAATCTGCACAATTTATAGAATCTGCCCCAGTGCACAGAATCTGCCCCAGTGCATAGAATCTGCCCCAGTGCATAGAATCTGCACAATTTATAGAATCTGCCCCAGTGCATAGAATCTGCACAATTTATAGAATCTGCCCCAGTGCATAGAATCTGCCCCAGTTCATAGAATCTGCTGCAAATCTCTCCTCATTTCAGTAATAAACTGCGGCGATCCGGGCACCCCAATAAATGGCCGACATTTAAACCGAAACTACACGTTCGGTCAAAAGGTTTCGTACTTTTGCAACGAAGGCTACAGAATCGAATGCCCGGAACACTCGCCAGGATGTGAATAAACAGATTTTTTATTCATGAGACTTTCAATTCTAATGATGCAAACTAGTTGGAACTTCATTATCTAAGGTTTGAAGTTTATTATCTAGGGTTTGAAGTTTATTATCTAGGGTTTGAAGTTTATTATCTAGGGTTTGAAGTTTATTATCTAGGGTTTGAAGTTCATTATCTAGGGTTTGAAGTTTAATATCTAGGGTTTGAAGTTTATTATCTAGGGTTTGAAGTTCATTATCTAGAGGCTGAACTTGATTATCTAGGGTTTGAAGTTTATTATCTAGGGTTTGAAGTTTAATATCTAGGGTTTGAAGTTTATTATCTAGGGTTTGAAGTTCATTATCTAGGGTTTGAAGTTTAATATCTAGGGTTTGAAGTTTATTATCTAGGGTTTGAAGTTCATTATCTAGAGGCTGAACTTGATTATCTAGGGTTTGAAGTTTATTATCTAGGGTTTGAAGTTTAATATCTAGGGTTTGAAGTTTATTATCTAGGGTTTGAAGTTTATTATCTAGGGTTTGAAGTTTAATATCTAGGGTTTGAAGTTTATTATCTAGGGTTTGAAGTTCCTTATCTAGAGGCTGAACTTCATTATCTAGGGTTTGAAGTTTATTATCTAGTAGTTTTAACTTTATTTCACTTGTATTTACATTTAAACTTCCATTTCTCCAGGATTTTAAACGTGTACAACCATTAAAAAACTTCAAAATAATGTCAGTTGAGTTAGAATATAATCTAAATAGCGTTGTCGATTTATACTACTGTAACAAGTAGTAGCAAAAGTTTGCCTTGACACAAATTTCAGGTCAAGTGAGAGCTTGCGAAGCGAGTGGACACTGGTCTGGCAATTTGCCCAGCTGCAACAGTAAGCTTGATTGATGAAGACGTTTTTAGGGTACTCGCTCGTCATTAGATGGAGTATAAATCATTTAAACACAAAAGAAACCCCCGAAGCATTAAACTCAGTAAGACAGCCCTGAAGCATATCAGACTCAGTAAGACAGCCCTGAAGCATATCAGACTCAGTAAGACATTCCTGAAGCATATCAGACTCAGTAAGACAATCCTGAAGCATATCAGACTCAGTAAGACAGCCCTGAGGCATATCAGACTCAGTAAGACAGCCCTGTGAAGCATCAGACTCAGTAAGACAGTCCTGTAAAGCATCAGACTCAGTAAGACAGTCCTGTGAAGCATCAGACTCAGTAAGACAGTCCTGTGAAGCATCAGACTCAGTAAGACAGCCCTGAGGCATATCAGACTCAGTAAGACAGCCCTGTGAAGCATCAGACTCAGTAAGACAGTCCTGTGAAGCATCAGACTCAGTAAGACAGTCCTGTGAAGCATCAGACTCAGTAAGACAGTCCTGTGAAGCATCAGACTCAGTAAGACAGTCCTGTGAAGCATCAGACTCAGTAAGACAGTCCTGTGAAGCATCAGACTCAGTAAGACAGTCCTGTGAAGCATCAGACTCAGTAAGACAGTCCTGTGAAGCATCAGACTCAGTAAGACAGTCCTGAGGCATCAGACTCAGTAAGACAGTCCTGAGGCATCAGACTCAGTAGGACAGTCCTGTGAAGCATCAGACTCAGTAAGACAGTCCTGAGGCATCAGACTCAGTAAGACAGTCCTGTGAAGCATCAGACTCAGTAAGACAGTCCTGAGGCATCAGACTCAGTAAGACAGTCCTGAGGCATCAGACTCAGTAAGACATTCCTGAAGCATATCAGACTCAGTAAGACAGCCCTGAGGCATATCAGACTCAGTAAGACAGTCCTGAAGCATATCAGACTCAATAAGACAGCCCTGAAGCATATCAGACTCAGTAAGACATTCCTGAAGCATATCAGACTCAGTAAGACAGCCCTGAGGCATATCAGACTCAGTAAGACAGTCCTGAAGCATATCAGACTCAATAAGACAGCCCTAAAGCATATCAGACTCAGTAAGGCAGCCCTGAGCATCAGAATCCTTTAAAACCTACAACTGAAGCAATCAACCACTGAAATCCAGCTGTCCGCTGCCCAGACCTTGACAACCCGGCCAACGGTTACACAAAAGCCGGACGCAACACGGTCAACAGCGTGGCCGAATATTTCTGCAATCCTGGCTACCGACTGAATGGTCACAATAAGCGTCTCTGCCGTCGGGACGGCACCTGGGACGGTTCAGATCCGACGTGCAGCATTCAGGACTGCGGACCGCCACCGTTCGTGCCTAACGCTCTTCGGCCAATCTACAGTAGCACGACCTTCGGCTCCACCGTAGCTTACACCTGTATGGACGGGACAAAGTTTGAAGGCGAAAATGCTGGCCGAATCGTATGCCAGAACTCCGGACAATGGCTGCCGGCACCGCCTCGTTGCAGGAAGCACTGCGATTCGCCGACAATACCGCACGCTCGGGTGTACATCGGCAGAGCCGGTGGGCCGATAGCTCGTGGTAAAGTGCCCTCGGATACCACGCTGAATGTGCAATGCAGGGAAGAGTACCAGCTGAAGACTGTGTACTATCCCAGGTGCAATAATGGATCGTGGACTCGACTGCCCGAGTGCATTCCAAGTGAGGATCAACTGCATGTTGTTGACTGGCTGCTATGGTTTAAGAAAATACGAATAGCTTGTATTTGAATGTTGGATAGGGTTGTTCATTCTAGTTTAAGTAGGTGTAAGTTAGGGCTGCTCGTTCCATTTTGAACAAGTGTTAGATAGGGCTGTTCATTCTATAGTTTGAACAGGTGTTAGATAGGGCTGTTCATTCTATAGTTTGAACAGGTGTTAGATAGGGCTGTTCATTCTATAGTTTGAACAGGTGTTAGATAGGGCTGTTCATTCTATAGTTGGAACAGGTGTTAGATAGGGCTGTTCATTCTATAGTTTGAACAGGTGTGGATTATAGTTCGAATAGGCGTTAGATAGGGTTGGTTCCTATAATGTTCGAATACCTATTGTTGATAATCTAAGGAGGAGGGCTATTTAAGAAAACTCAAATACAGATCCTAAACATCTTAACTGTACTACTTATACAATACCATTTATAAACAAAAAATAACAAGTATAAAATCTCTAAAAAACAACAAAAATTCAGAGGACTGCAACGATAGGCCGCCGATAGTGAAGAACGGCATAGCGAGATTTTACAGCACCCGGCACAATGACCGTGCGATGTACAGCTGCTACGTTGGCTACGAGATGTCGAGCGGAAGCAGTTCCGTTGTTTGTCGCTACGGGAAGTGGGCTGGGTCGAGGCCGGTTTGCACGAAAAGTAAGTAAGACTAGCTGGATCTATTGCTGGTCTCAAATACTGCGGATCTGCACTTGACAGGATGGGGATGTCGGGGAGTCACCAACAAATGACTTTATGGAGTATCTGAAAGGATGTCAGAGAGTTACCCAGAAAGGCCGTCAGAGAGTTACCCAGAAGGGATGTCAGGGGGTTACCCAGAAAGGACGTCAGAGAGTTACATAGGACGTCAGAGAGTTATCCAGAAAGGACGTCAGAGAGTTACCCAGAAAGGACGTCAGAGAGTTACCCAGAAAGGACGTCAGAGAGTTATCCAGCAAGGATGTCAGAGAGTTATCCAGAAAGGACGTCAGAGAGTTATTTAGCAAGGATGTCAGAGAGTTATCCAGAAAGGACGTCAGAGAGTTTTCCAGAAAGGACGTCAGAGAGTTATCCAGAAAGGACGTCAGAGAGTTATCCAGCAAGGATGTCAGAGAGTTATCCAGCAAGGATGTCAGAGAGTTATCCAGAAAGGACATCAGAGAGTTAACCAGAAAGGACGTCAGAGAGTTATCCAGAATGGATGTCAGGGGGATACCCAAAAAGGACGTCGGAGAGTTAACCAGAATGGATGTCAGGGGGATACCCAAAAAGGACGTCGGAGAGTTAACCAGAATGGATGTCAGGGGGATACCCAAAAAGAACGTCAGAGAGTTAACCAGAATGGATGTCAGGGGGATACCCAAAAAGGACGTCAGAGAGTTAACCAGAATGGATGTCAGGGGATACCCAAAAAGGACGTCGGAGAGTTAACCAGAATGGATGTCAGGGGGATACCCAAAAAGGACGTCGGAGAGTTAACCAGAATGGATGTCAGGGGGATACCCAAAAAGGACGTCAGAGAGTTAACCAGAATGGATGTCAGGGGGATACCCAAAAAGGACGTCAGAGAGTTAACCAGAATGGATGTCAGGGGGATACCCAAAAAGGACGTCGGAGAGTTAACCAGAATGGATGTCAGGGGGATACCCAAAAAGGACGTCGGAGAGTTAACCAGAATGGATGTCAGGGGGATACCCAAAAAGGACGTCAGAGAGTTAACCAGAATGGATGTCAGGGGGATACCCAAAAAGGACGTCAGAGAGTTAACCAGTAATAGAATCTTACATGTAAATCTTATAAGACGCCGACCCCACACTGCCAGAACGCTGTCCCTGGATAAACTCCGAACCCAACGTTGCCAAGTGGCTACTTGGACCGGAAGGCCAGAAAAACCCCTGGACCCGACCGGAGACATTGTCAGACAGCGAGGAGCTGGTGAAATTCGAGTGCACCGAGAAGGGTCACGTGCTTCGAGGTCATACGCACGCCATCTGTCTAAACGGCCACTGGAGTCCGCCAGGAAGTCCCAGATGCGTCCCGCAGATGCACAAACAGATCCCGACAGATTGGCTGTTTTATGGACGAGGCAAATAGAAACAATTACAGGATACAGAGCCATCGAATAAGTTCTGCGAATATTAACCTTTTTGGCTATATACGCTCGTACTAGTATTATTTAATAACTAATCGAAAAATATTGTCCGATTATGTAATGTATATGAAACAAAAAGTAACCTCGCAATTTTATCAATGCACTGCAATAGAAGCACAACAATGTTACTCATATTTCTTCTCTGTTTATGAAGCATTCTGCAGCTGTTTTTTGTTAAACTTTGCACTCTATACACACTTATAAATATAGAAAGCTTCGATCGCTGAATCTCTAGAAACTGATCCTGTTTTCTGTGTGATCTTTTTGTGCGATGCCTTCTTCAAAATCAGATTTATTGATAAGGGGTATAAAGACAGTCCTGAGGCATCAGATTCAGTAAGACAGTCCTGAGGCATCAGACTCAGTAGGACAGTCCTGTGAAGCATCAGACTCAGTAAGACAGTCTTGAGGCATCAGACTCAGTAAGACAGTCCTGAGGCATCAGACTCAGTAAGACAGTCCTGAGGCATCAGACTCAGTAAGACAGTCCTGAGGCATCAGACTAAGTAAGACAGTCCTGAGGCATCAGACTCAGTAAGACAGTCCTGAGGCACCAGACTCAGTAAGACAGTCCTGAGGCATCAGACTCAGTAAGACAGTCCTGAGGCATCAGACTAAGACAGTCCTGAGGCATCAGACTCAGTAAGACAGTCCTGAGCCCCATAAAGACTGTCGCGAAGCCTCAGCTAACATAACAGAATAGACGACAAAGTACGCAGAATTCATGTACGCAGTATATGCAGTGTACAGTAAATAGGCCATTGTCTGATAAGTGCATCAAAGTCCCGTTCTCTCTACCCCTGTCGCCTTCTCCCTCACTCACTGCCCTCGCCCTGCCTAGCAACGAGACGGCAAGAAAACTTCAGAGTGAATTCAATCCCTAAGCATATATTGAGCCCGTTATATTTCAGACGAAAGAAGGCAAATATAGCAAAGGTTGAATTTCTATATTTTTCCTAGATTCAATATTTTTTCTAATCAAAAGAATACGAGCGTAATGGCTGCAAACAGTAGGCCCTGCAATGCCCTAACTCAGGGTAACGATGTTCGGTAAGTTTTGACACGATTTACAATGTGTAGAAAACAATTATAACATAAAAATCTGCACAAACTTGCGCAGGATCCCATGGCACTCGCAGGCGCATCCAGTGATTCCAAAACTGTACGTTCAAGAATGGCGTCAAGACATGCGAAATAGGGAACTGATTAATACGGTGAGTGCGGGTACAGACGCACAGATAGATTTGCAGGACATCACAATTTTAGTATATAGGAGAATAGCAGAGAGACAGGAGCAGATGAAGGGTGAGAAGAAACAGAAGAGTCACTGAGACAGACAGACAAGGAACAAATGAAGGGTGAGAAGAAACAGAAGAGTCACTGAGACAGACAGACAAGGAACAAATGAAGGGTGAGAAGAAACAGAAGAGTCACTGAGACAGACAGACAAGGAACAAATGAAGGGTGAGAAGAGACAGGAGAGTCACTGAGACAGACAGACAAGGAACAGATGAAGGGTGAGAAGAGACAGGAGGGTCACTGAGACAGACAGACAAGGAACAGATGAAGGGTGAGAAGAGACAGGAGAGTCACTGAGACGAACACATAAGGAGCAGATGAAGGGTGAGAAGAGACAGGAGAGTCACTGAGACAGACAGACAAGGAACAGATGAAGGGTGAGAAGAGACAGGAAGAGTCACTGAGACAGACAGACAAGAACAGATGATGGGTGAGAAGAGACAGGAAGAGTCACTGAGACAGACAGATGGGGAACAAATGAAGGGTGAGAAGAGACAGGAGAGTCACTGAGACAGACAGATGGGGAACAAATGAAGGGTGAGAAGAGACAGGAGAGTCACTGAGACAGACAGATGGGGAACAAATGAAGGGTGAGAAGAGACAGGAGGGTCACTGAGACAGACAGATGGGGAACAAATGAAGGGTGAGAAGAGACAGGAGAGTCACTGAGACAGACAGATGGGGAACAAATGAAGGGTGAGAAGAGACAGGAGAGAGATAAGCAAACAAGATACACACGTGATCTAACTGCAACCCTAAACCCAGAACGCCGCAATCGGCATGATCCCAAACCACGAGCACGATGACTCGCTCTACTTGGACAGGCGCGAACAATTGGTTTACAACGTTGAAGAGCGAGCTCGGGTTGACAGCAAATACGAGGTGCCGCCCAGGGAGGCTATGATGAAGCACAGCAGCCACAGTCGCTACAAGAGCAGCTTGGTGACGCTGAGCAAGTGAACACTGCAGTTGTACTTTGAGATAGCGAGATAACGGAACTTGATAATAGATGTGTACTCATTTTTTTTAAAAACTGTCAATAATTAATTCACATTTTGGTAGAAAAATTGTGAAGATAACCAAGAAATAAACTCTCACTCAGCTCAAAAAACTTTTTGAAGTAGCTGGCCAGTGACGATTTAAATGAGAATTTTTCCAAACAACTGTTATTGCAATTAATTTTGTTTTATTGATTTCATTTTTTATTAATCGACCCGCTGCTATGACCCTTACTATAATCCTGAAGATCATGCATGGCCCGTCTGAGCTGAAGTCTACAGTTGGTACAAATACTTTCCGAGACGCAGAAGGACGATTAGTGCACCAGTCCGATGCTACTGCTCGTACAGAGGAACTACCGATTGATGATTCGAAGCAGTCTGGGATCACCCCTCGTGATACTGATGCAACTACGTGCCAAGTCAGTGCTACCACAAGTCCAATGCGCCATGCAATGCAGTCGCCTAGGCACAAGGAACAGGGTGTGCTCGAGTTCCGTAGGAGCACGCGAGTCAGGCGACGTCCGGAACGATTGACTTATTACTGAATTGCTTGAGGCGTAACTTTGAACTGCACTGTATAAGCATCGGTGGGGGTGTTGCGTGTTGCTATGACTACTGCAAAGTATAGAATTTTACTTCAAAAATAGTCTATGGTTTATGCGACGCGATACAGTACTCTCCTTTGTTTGCTAAGCTTCGAATCTTTTCATTTAGGAACACAAGACCCTAGGAGCGCGCTGCCGCTAAAATATAGCTTAGTTTCAAACTACCCTAATTCATTGACTTGGCGTTTTTCAAACAAATTTCAAAGGCTGGCACAGCAACTGAGGATCTGGCAGGCTGGCTCAGCAACTATGGATCTGGGAGGCTGGCCCAGCGACTGAGGATTTGGGAGGCTGGCCCAGGAACTGAGGATTTGGGAGGCTGGCCAACCAACAACTGAGGATCTGGGAGGCTGGCTAATCAACAAATGGGTATCTGGGAGGCTGGTCAATCAACAACTGAGGATCTGGGAGGCTGGCCCAGCAACTGAGGATCTGGGAGGCTGGTCAATCAACAACTGAGGATCTGGGAGGCTGGCCCAGCAACTGAGGATCTACTGTTATCTACTAATTATATTAATAATCTGTATTAGCATGTTATATTCTCATTCCCGACTATGTGTGGTTATCCAAAGTGATGCAAGTAAGTACTGCAAATAATGATTTTTCAAACCTTTGGTTGCAAAAAGACTTCTAGAATGTGCTTGACCAATCAGATACTCAGTATCTGAATATTAATTTAATTAGATAAACAAAACAGCATATAGAGATAACCCAATTTTAAGCTTGTATTATAGATAAAAGCGTTTTAAGTATATAAATATTTTAAATATAGCTATAATTTTGCTCTTGCAATGGAATGCAGTTGCAGGATCTAAGCTGGGGCTAAGAGCCAATAAATGAGCCTTGGCTTTAAAAATACATTAAAATGCTTCTCTTTAACTTCCTACTGAACTGACAGTAGCTTACACGCAAATGTGCTGAGTGGCGCATCTAGTTAATCTAATATCTGTGCTTGAAACTAAAAGTAGTCATTTATAGCGATAGCGGCACGATTATATTGATGGAATGAATTAACAAGGACCAGCCCTAGCAGCCAAGACCTTGGTGCCCGTCCGCTCCGCTTGGAGGCAAACGTATGACCATAGGGGACAATGACCGTAGGCTGCCTATGACCGGGCAATGACCTGACGAACCTCCAGCACCAGACTGTCCCGCCCACATGATTGATAGCTTTGGTAGCGCTTTCGTGACCAGAGGGCCAAGGACCCACATGGACCCTACCTGTAGCCAAGGTGCAATAGTTGGTCACTCGCTCATAGCATGACCGAGTGGCTGCCACCACTCTATGTGACCTGGCGCACCTGGATCTCACTACCAGACCTCTCTTTGCACGGGGAGAGGCCATTAGCTTACCCAAACTTCCTTATGCTTTGCCACCCAGGGAGAAAGGCTTAGCAAGCCATGAATGAAATGACGGTGAAAGTGCGAATAATGAGGATTTTAGTAATGGTTAATAATTAGGCCCTCTAGGCAAAATAAACAGGCAATCAGGCGGCTTCACTATCGAGTAAAATACAGCAAAGATACGGTATCACAATTGGCTCAGCTCTCTAATCAAGCAATGGGAAATAAGCAAACCCCGGATAAGTAAAGGCAATTAGAGCACAAATCAGTACAGGAACTTACTGGCAGCTGCACAGAGAGAGAGAGAGAGAGAGAGAGAGAGAGAGAGAGAGAGAGAGAGAGAGAGAGAGAGAGAGAGAGAGAGAGAGAGAGCGAGAGCGACGGAGTGACCGTGGGCGGCTGTTGGCTGCAGACAGGCAGGTAGTGAAGCGGCGATGCGCTGAAGCGACGAGGCGCTGATGTAGTTCAGGCGATGCTGAAGGTGCTGGGCGGTATCAGACCGCTGGCCGGCAGACGAGCTCACTTAGGGATCTGAGGGAACTTGGCGGTATCAGACCGCGGACGGAAATGATTCGTCTTATAGACGAATGGGTCAGATCAATGTCTGACAGCAAGTCCAAAGAAGGACGAGAAGAGAGACGAAGACTTTTAAGGGTTGTCACGCCGAAAAACGCTTCCTTAAATAGCCTTCCCAGCCGCTCCAAGGTCGTTTCCATGACTCCCTCTCTCTGATTGGCTGCCGGAGAAATGACGTCAGAATAAGTCATGATGAGAAACATAAGAATGCCATTGCAACATGAGAAATGGGAAAATTGCGCAATCCGGAGGTGGGGTGGGAGGATAATGAGCACAGCGGAGGGTCGAGAAAGTGTCGCGCAAGCAAACATTGAGAACAATGGGGTTCGGGTCGAGAACAAAGGAAATGGGAATCGGGGATAATTGGGGAGAACCGAGAACAATAGAAAAGTAAAAATTGGAGAGAAGGACCACTAGGAACACCACTATGAACTGTTCTTACATGCTGAGGGAAGTGTTCTGACATGCTGAGGGAACTGAGGGACTTTTAGCGACGTTTCTATTTTAGACACAGAGTCGCTAAATTCATTAGTGAGTTTTTTTAGCAATGACTCTTTAGCGATTCTGCTTACGGTAACGTCTCAACAACAGGTTTACCAGTAGGCTGCAACCCCACTGAATTCAATGCAATGATCATTCTATTTCAAGCAGATTACAAATTGAATACAAGTGTACCTTTTTACCTAGTATTTTGACACTCTGCTTAATTCAAATAATTCTTCAGTATTATCAGTCTCAGTTTTTGCTATTAATTCCCTAAAAATTCCCAATATAGTTCTTGCTTTATGTTTGAGTTTCTTATTAAGAGAAACACAGAGATTACTTAGGGAGAAGCTGGTGAATGAGCACGCAGATTTTATTGGTTTTGACTATGCGCATTGAAATACAAATAAAGTACCTTTTGCAAGCAGACAGAGCTACTGAGCTACGTAAGAAAAAGAACTCAAGGACATGTACATACGCTCGTACTTGTTAGCTTGAAATTTGAGTTCAACTGAAAAGAGCGATTGGCTGAGCTACAATATATCACATTTGATAAGAATAATGCCACTGCTTGGAACCTATTCCCTATAGCTACAGGCAAGGAACTGAAATGCTGGCTGGCTTACAAAATGCATCATGCTTAAAAGCACATGCCTACAGTATGAAATGAATCCTACAGTAATCATACACTGAGCTAAATTCCAATGCATCATGCTTAAAAGCACGTGCCTACAGTATGAAAATGAATCCTACAGTAATCACACTGAGCTAAATTCCATTGAAAATGTTTGCTAGAAAATCAAAGAGCCGAGACGCTGTCAGTTCGCTTTGGGTCACCTGCCGGATTCTGTGCAGCACCGGACCGCTCCACTGGCCTCGGAGCAGCCGTGTCAGTTGTCTGAAATTTGTCATAAAGGGTAACTGGATGTTTACAGTCAGTTGAGGAATGGGTGCAGACATCAAGGGAATGCGGAGTGCATATCTGCACACAGATTGGGGAATTGTAGACAGCTGGGGAATTGTAGACAGCTGGGGAATTGTAGACAGCTGGGGAATTGTAGATAGCCAGGGAATTGTAGATAGCCAGGGAATTGTAGACAGCTGAGCAATATTTATTTATTTTGATTTTGATTTTTTATTCACTTAAGCTTACAGTTTCCTTAAAATCTTAAACAATCCCTCCAAATCTCTCCGAATCTTGGACTCTGACAGATCTCGCTTTAGTTTTTCCTGCATATCAACGGACAAACAAAAACTTGCATAGAATCCGTAGATTTGTTCAGAATTCAGCAATACTCGGCAGTACAAGCCTTTCCAAATTGACCTTTTTTTCTGTATTGAACTTACTGTCAGGTTATTTCAGACTGTTACGTGAATTGCAAACGGCTTTTAACGGAAAAGAATCAAATTGGATTGCATTCAAGTCAGCACCAGATCATGCACAGGCGGTGATGTGACCGAACACTTGCCTGATTTATGAGGAGTATTCGTGGTTTCCAGCTTAAAATACACAATTCCCGTACCGCTACCGCATATTTGCTTGAAATTTCGTAGACATCGATATGAACAATGTTCGTTGACGGAAATCTTTTCGCTCGCCGGAGGTAGTTCCGATTCACAAAAGCAGCGGTCACCGTTAGTGATGGCGAAATATTTGAATCTGCCGTAGAGATCACGCTTCACACACTCGGTAGCGCAAATGAGGTGTGACATCCATTTAGATTTAAGTAGAAAAAAAATAGAATTATCGTACGGGTAGCATCCAACTGGAGAGTCTAAAACAGTTGAAATTAGTTGAATGGCAGGTGAGAACAAGTGCACAAGCAAGCGTTTTTGGTAACAGAAACCAGCAGAAATATTAAACTGCACAAGAGGAATCAGAGTGAACTCAAATAGTGAACTCACCCGGAATAACTGGATAGACCTTCGCTCCCTGCTCGTATTTATCTGTAAGGACAAATATGTGGGTGCACTCTAGAAGAGAACATTTCACATCAGCTCAAACAGATTTTCAGGTCAGGTGGAAATGAAATCAGGGAGAAAAGCTGGAAGCTCTTGGCAGTTCTGACCAAGACCAAAACATCTCCAGCAGTTGGGGTAATTTTATACTGTTGGGTGAATGTCAAACAGTGTGCGAATATCGTAGAGAGCTGGGTGAATGGAAGATGGCTGAGCCACACTTGCCTGTTATAGGAGGAGTATTTGATGTGGTCAGATTTGAATACACGATTCCTATTGGGCTACCGCATGGTTGCTTGTAATTTTGTTGACATCGATGCCCACAAACATCCGAGTTTTTGCCACCAGATTTATAAATCGCTGGAGGTAGTTCCGATCTACAGTAGCAGCGGCTACCGTTAGTGATGGCGAAATATTTGTACCTGTCGTTGACATTACGCCTCACACACTCGGTAGCGCAAATAAGGTGTGACATCTTATTAGATTTTAGTACTGGATGATCATTCCGATAATCGCTCTCATAAAAGAAGTAGCATGCAGGTGAAGAATCTAAAACAGTTAAAATTGAATTCACAGCAGGTGAGAACAAGAGCACAAGTCAGCGTTTTTGGTTTATAGAAACTCAAACTCACTCAAACTCAAACTCACCCGAAATAGCTGGATAGACCTTCGCTCCCTGCTTCTTTTCATCTAAAATGCAAAATCAATCTTTAATTTTACGTCCTCTCGAAAATACGTAAAATATTTTCAGGTCAGTGGACAAGGAGAAATCAAGGAGAAAATCCAGTGGCACTTGGCATTTCTTAGAAGTAACTAAGAGAATCGCATGACAGGGTGAAGTTACTCTACTGAAGTAAGAAATTTGTAATTCAACTTCCGATCTGGAATCTCACCTGAATCTTCCGAAGCGCTGTTGCCTTTCAGGTCCTTCTGGGTTGCAGGAGCTGTAGTGGTCCCAGCTGAAAAGTGGCAGTTATATAAGAATGCAGCTGAGCATGAGCACAAGCTAAAGTGCAAATTTTTATGGAGTGAACGTTTGACCTCATATTGGGGAATTGTAGACAGCTGGAGGGCATGATAGACAGTTGGGGAATTGTAAACAGTTGGGGGAGTTGTAGACAGCTACGGAATTTTAGACAACTGGGGGAATTGTAGACAGCTGGGCAATTAAAGACAGTTGGGGAATTTTAGACAGCTTGGGAATTGTAGACAGCTAGGGAATTTTAGACAATTGAGGGAATTGTAGACAGCAGGGCAATTAAAGACAGCTGGGGAATGTAGACAGCTGGGGAATTGTAGACAGCTGGGGAATTGTAGACAGCAGGGAAATTGTAGACAGCTCAATGTCGAAATGCTCATCAAGGCTAACAGAAGGCAGGGATAATCGCTAATCTAAAAATAAGCTAGAGATTCTGAAGTGCTGCTTTTTTCCGTACTACGTAGCGCCGTATTGGCTCCGGACGGTGTTTGAAATGTGTTGATAATCCGACCTGCAGTATGTAAATTTGAATTGAATTGTTGCACAATGACATGGGATAATGCCGCAGGAGATGATGCGGATCTCGCTAAAACTGCAGGATCACTCAGAAAGGCAAGATAAGGGATTCGATAGTGACAGATTACAGACCAGGGTGAAGTTGCTTTACTGAAGTAAGAAATTTGTAATTCAACTCAAAATCTGACTGGTGTCCAACCTGGATCTTCCGAAGCGCCTTTGCCTTTTTGAGTCTCCTGGCTAGTCGGAGCTGCAGTAGACTCAGCTGAAAAGTGGCAGTTAAATAATTAATGCAGCTGAGCATGAGCACAAGTTAAAGTGCAAAGTTTAATGGAATGATGGGCGAATCGGGGCTGATCGATTGAGAACTGGCAAACGGCTTAACGGAAAAGAATCGAATTGGTTTGTTTGCATTCAAGTCAGCACCAGCTCATGCACAGGCGGTGACGTGACCAGGGAGAAAAGCTGGATGCTCTTAGCAGTTCTGACTAAGACTAAACATCCTCATTGCATAGTAACTGTAGACAGCTGGGGCAGTTTTATACTGCTGGGTGAATATCAGATAGCTGGGTGAATATCTTAGGAGAGCTGGGTGAATCGATGGCTGAGGGCATTGTAGATGCTTGGGAGAATTTTAGGCAGGTGAGCATACGGTGAATTGGGGCTGATCGATTGAGAATTAGCGAATGGGCAAACGGCTTTTAACGGAAAAGAATCAAATTGGTTTGAATTCAAGTCAGCATCAGCTCATGCACAGGCGGTGACGTGACCGAACACTTGCCTGATTCCGGAGGAGTATTCGTGATTTCCAGTTTAAAATACACAATTCCCCCGGGACCACCGCATGACTGCTTGTCATTTCGCGGACATCGATATGAACATTTTTCGTTGAGTTTTCTTTTATACTTCGCCGGAGGTAGTTCCGATTCGCAAAAGCAGCGGTCACCGTTAGCGATGGCGAAATATTTGAATCTGCCGTAGAGATCACGCCTCACACACTCGGTAGCGCAAATGAGGTGCGACATATTATCAGATTTTAGTTTGGGTTTAGCTAAATATTCATCGATGTAACATTCAAATGAGGAATCTAAAACATTTGAAATCAAATGCATTGCAGGTAAAAACAAGTGCACAAGCAAGTGTTGTGGCTGATAAAAACATGCAGAAATATTAAACTACAGAAGATGAATCAGAATAGACGGAAATAGTAAACTCACTAGGAATAGCTGGATAGACCTTCGCTCCTTGCTTCTTTTTGTCTGAAAAGGTGACGTCATGGGTGAACTCAGTAGAAAACATTATACAACAGCTCGATCGGATTTTCAAGTCAGATGGAAGTGAAACCAGGGAGAAAAGCTGGATGCTCTTAGCTGAGATCAAAACTTCCTCATTGCTAAGTAACTGTAGACAGCTGGGGCGATTATATACTGCTGGGTGAATATCAGATAGCTGTGAGAATTGTAAGAGAGCTGGGTGAATCGATGGCTGAGGGCATTGTAGATGTTTGGGAGAATTTTAGGCAGGTGAGCATACGGTGAATTGGGGCTGATCGATTGAGAATTAGCGAATGGGCAAATGGCTTTTAACGGAAAAGAATCAAATTGGTTTGAATTCAAGTCAGCATCAGCTCATGCACAGGCGGTGACGTGACCGAACACTTGCCTGATTCCGGAGGAGTATTCGTGATTTCCAGTTTAAAATACACAATTCCCCCGGGACCACCGCATGACTGCTTGTCATTTCGCGGACATCGATATGAACATTTTTCGTTGAGTTTTCTTTTATACTTCGCCGGAGGTAGTTCCGATTCGCAAAAGCAGCGGTCACCGTTAGCGATGGCGAAATATTTGAATCTGCCGTAGAGATCACGCCTCACACACTCGGTAGCGCAAACAAGGTGCGACATATTATCAGATTTTAGTTTGGGTTTAGCTAAATATTTATCGATGTAACATTCAAATGAGGAATCTAAAACATTTGAAATCAAATGCATTGCAGGTAAAAACAAGTGCACAAGCAAGTGTTGTGGCTGATAAAAACATGCAGAAATATTAAACTACAGAAGATGAATCAGAATAGACGGAAATAGTAAACTCACTAGGAATAGCTGGATAGACCTTCGCTCCTTGCTTCTTTTTGTCTGAAAAGGTGACGTCATGGGTGAACTCAGTAGAAAACATTATACAACAGCTCGATCGGATTTTCAAGTCAGATGGAAGTGAAACCAGGGAGAAAAGCTGGATGCTCTTAGCTGAGATCAAAACTTCCTCATTGCTAAGTAACTGTAGACAGCTGGGGCGATTATATACTGCTGGGTGAATATCAGATAGCTGTGAGAATTGTAAGAGAGCTGGGTGAATCGATGGCTGAGGGCATTGTAGATGTTTGGGAGAATTTTAGGCAGGTGAGCATACGGTGAATTGGGGCTGATCGATTGAGAATTAGCGAATGGGCAAACGGCTTTTAACGGAAAAGAATCAAATTGGTTTGAATTCAAGTCAGCATCAGCTCATGCACAGGCGGTGACGTGACCGAACACTTGCCTGATTCCGGAGGAGTATTCGTGATTTCCAGTTTAAAATACACAATTCCCCCGGGACCACCGCATGACTGCTTGTCATTTCGCGGACATCGATATGAACATTTTTCGTTGAGTTTTCTTTTATACTTCGCCGGAGGTAGTTCCGATTCGCAAAAGCAGCGGTCACCGTTAGCGATGGCGAAATATTTGAATCTGCCGTAGAGATCACGCCTCACACACTCGGTAGCGCAAATGAGGTGCGACATATTATCAGATTTTAGTTTGGGTTTAGCTAAATATTCATCGATGTAACATTCAAATGAGGAATCTAAAACATTTGAAATCAAATGCATTGCAGGTAAAAACAAGTGCACAAGCAAGTGTTGTGGCTGATAAAAACATGCAGAAATATTAAACTACAGAAGATGAATCAGAATAGACGGAAATAGTAAACTCACTAGGAATAGCTGGATAGACCTTCGCTCCTTGCTTCTTTTTGTCTGAAAAGGTGACGTCATGGGTGAACTCAGTAGAAAACATTATACAACAGCTCGATCGGATTTTCAAGTCAGATGGAAGTGAAACCAGGGAGAAAAGCTGGATGCTCTTAGCTGAGATCAAAACTTCCTCATTGCTAAGTAACTGTAGACAGCTGGGGCGATTATATACTGCTGGGTGAATATCAGATAGCTGTGAGAATTGTAAGAGAGCTGGGTGAATCGATGGCTGAGGGCATTGTAGATGTTTGGGAGAATTTTAGGCAGGTGAGCATACGGTGAATTGGGGCTGATCGATTGAGAATTAGCGAATGGGCAAACGGCTTTTAACGGAAAAGAATCAAATTGGTTTGAATTCAAGTCAGCATCAGCTCATGCACAGGCGGTGACGTGACCGAACACTTGCCTGATTCCGGAGGAGTATTCGTGATTTCCAGTTTAAAATACACAATTCCCCCGGGACCACCGCATGACTGCTTGTCATTTCGCGGACATCGATATGAACATTTTTCGTTGAGTTTTCTTTTATACTTCGCCGGAGGTAGTTCCGATTCGCAAAAGCAGCGGTCACCGTTAGCGATGGCGAAATATTTGAATTTTTTCCCGTAGAGATCACGCCTCACACACTCGGAGGCGCAAACAAGGTGTGACATCTCATCATCGCTTTGCAACACCTTTGTCAATTCATAACGATTTTCGTAGCATTTCAGAGAATCTGAAGCTAAAAATGAAAATGAATAACAAGTGAGCACAAGTGCATGCGGATGAGATCCGCATAAGATTATAATAGTTAATTGTAATGAGACAGATTATGCGACTGACAAGCTTCAAGTTTAACTCACCTGGAATAACCGGATAGACCTTCGCTCCCTGCTCGAATTTATCTGAAATCGTAAGGTAAATTGCAAGAAGATCAAGAATTGGCAAGTGGCCTTCAACAGTCTCAGTTTCCAATCGAATTTGCCAACAGCTTACCAAAGTTCGGCGAGTTGGTTATTGTGCTCAGGCTGAAATACGCCGCTCCACTTTCTCCACCGCACGACTCCATGTGACTTGCTGGGCAGCGGATCGAACAATCTTTCTCGATACTCAGCCTGTACGAGTCGTGGGGCAGTTCCGATGCACACAGGCAGCTGTCACCGAAGGCGAGGCTGAAGTATTTGAATTTCTTCAAGGCATTTTTCTTGCGACACTCGAAAGCGCAAACGCGGTGCGACATTTTTTCTTTATTTACTAGTTCCAGCTTTGCCATCGGATAGCCTTGGTATATTGAATAGCATCCTATGGGATCTCCTGCAACCGTTGGGGAAAAGTGGTCCAATGTTTCATGAAAAGCATTACATCAATATAGGAGTAGGGGCTTTTCTTACATGCTGAGGGAACTGTTCTGGTATGCTGAGGGAATTATTCTGGTATGCTGGGGAACTGTTCTGACATGCTGAGGAAACTGTTCTGGTATGCTGGGGGAATTAGTCTGGCATGCTGAGGGAACTGTTCTGGTATGCTGGGGGAATTAGTCTGGCATGCTGAGGGAACTGTTCTGGTATGCTGGGGGAATTAGTCTGGCATGCTGAGGGAACTGTTCTGACATGCTGGGGGAATTATTCTGACATGCTGAGGGAACTGTTCTGACATGCTGGGGGAATTATTCTGACATGCTGAGGGAACTGTTCTGACATGCTGAGGGAACTGTTCTGATATGCTGAGGGAACTGTTCTGACATGCTGAGGGAACTGTTCTGACATGCTGAGGGAACTGTTCTGACATGCTGAGAGAACTGTTCTGACATGCTGAGGGAACTGTTCTGACATGCTGAGGGAACTGTTCTGACATGCTGAGGGAACTGTTCTGACATGCAGTTCTCACTTGGATTTTGTGTGACGCTCTGCGCTCTGGGATCCGGAGTTGCCGGAACCGATTCGGGCTGGCCTGCGTGGTGCGGACGTTGCAGTGTGGTTATAATTACTTTTACTTTGAGCTGAAGAATATTATTCATAATTAAAACTTTGAATCTGTTCTCTCACTTTGTTTTTGCTGATCCGGAGTTGGCAGATTCGACTTGGACTGGTCTGAGTGGTGCGGAGGTTGAAGTGAGTTTGTAATTACTCGATACTAGCATGGATACTAGCAAGTTGAGTACATGCTTTAGAATGTAGGATTAAAAAGGAGCTGCAAATGTTTATCGTAAAAGCCGGAGCTGTCACCGAATACTTGCCTGGTTTTTGTCGAATAAGATTGAAAAATGCCAAAAAATCTTGATTTCCGCAAAATTCGAGTGATCCTTTTATACGAGGACACCTTCCTTTACAGTCACTGTCCGGATAAATATCCGAGTATTCTGGAAGCTCGGGTGCACAAACGCATTCTTTATCGTCGCGAATGAAAAAATATTTGTAATTGTCGTAAAGATCGACATTGATACACCCTCGAGCGCAAGTTTCAAATGGAATCCCTCTTCGAGTAGACACCACATCTGAATTTTCCATCATCATGTTCACAGCGCAGGCTGCCATCGATATGTTTTCTGAAATGGTTAAAACTAATTAATTTAAGTAAGAGCAGCTTAAACAGCGGAAATATTCAGATGGAAACTTACCCGGTAAAATTGGAGTGACCCACGGTCCCTGCTCGTATGTATCTGAATAATAGAAAATTTGAGAATATAAAATTTTTCGAGAAAGTTTGATCAAGCTGGGGTGATTTTAAGTGAACCGATACGGTGCTTCTGGCCAGTGAAATAAATCTAAGAAATGAACTCAAACATTTCGATGACCTTAACTGGATGAGAGTCATTGGAATGCCAGAAAAACTATTTTAGATTTTTATTTGAATCGAAACAGGCAGCTAACGAATTGTAGACTGCCGGGGAATCGTAGACAGCTGGAGAATTGTAGACAGCTAGGGAATTGTAGACTGTCGGGGAATCGTAGACAGCTAGAGAATTGTAGACAGCTAGGGAATTGTAGACTGTCGGGGAATCGTAGACAGCTGGAGAATTGTAGACAGCTGGGGAATTGTAGACTGCAGGGGAATCGTAGACAGTTGGAGAATTGTAGACAGCTAGGGAATTGTAGACAGCTAGGGAATTGTAGACTGCCGGGGAATCGTAGACAGCTGGGGAATTGTAGACAGCTAGGGAATTGTAGACTGTCGGGGAATCGTAGACAGCTGGAGAATTGTAGACAGCTAGGGAATTGTAGACTGCCGGGGAATAGTAGACAGCTGGAGAATTGTAGACAGCTAGGGAATTGTAGACTGCCGGGGAATCGTAGACTGCCGGGTAATCGTAGACAGCTGGGGAATTGTAGACAGCTGGGGAATTGTAGACAGCTATGAAAATGTAGACAGCGAGGAAATTGTAGACAGTTGGGGAATTGTAGCTGGGGAATTGACAACTGGGTAATTGTAGATAGCTGGGAATTGTAGATAGCTGGGTAGTTGTAGACAGCTGGAGAATTGTAGACAGCTAGGGAATTGTAGACTGCCGGGGAATCGTAGACAGCTGGAGAATTGTAGACAGCTAGGGAATTGTAGACTGCCGGGGAATCGTAGACTGCCGGGTAATCGTAGACAGCTGGGGAATTGTAGACAGCTGGGGAATTGTAGACAGCTATGAAAATGTAGACACCGAGGGAATTGTAGACAGTTGGGGAATTGTAGCTGGGGAATTGACAGCTGGGTAATTGAATATAGCTGGGAATTGTAGACTGCCGGGGAATCGTAGACAGCTGGGGAATTGTAGACAGCGGGAGAATTGTAGACAGCTGTGAAATTGTAGGCAGCTGTGGAATTGTAGACAGCTGGACATGAAGAGCATCTTTGGAAATTGTAAGCAGTTTGTGAAAAGCAGTTTCCATTCGAAACAGAAGCAGCTCATGCACAGGGAGTAATATGACAAAATTCTTGCCTTTTTTTGGAGGAACAGTTGTTGTGCTCAGGTTGAAATACGCTATCTTGTGGTCTCCCCCGCATGACTGATTGTGATTTCCTGGGCACCGATACGAACAATAGGAATTTTTTGTTTTCTCCGTTAAAGTGGGTAATGTCGATGCACAGAAGCAAGTGTCGAAGTCGGTGATAGCGAAATATTTGAATTTTTTCCCGTAGAGATCACGCCTCACACACTCGGAGGCGCAAACAAGGTGCGACATCACAATACTTTGCAACACCTTTGTCAAGTCATGTTGGTTATCGTAGCATTCCGGAAAAACTGAAGCTGAAAATGAAAATAAATAACGGTTGAGCACAAGTCCATGTGTATGAATAAGGTACAGTTGCGGGTATACTAAAATTATAATTATTTATGTGATGAGGCAGAAGACTAACGACCACCCAGAGACCGATGATAAACACAAGACGCTTGACTACAAAGAACTGAATGAGATGCACGAGAGACAGAGCCGCTTGGATGGTGGAAAGATGACAATCAATGTAAGCAGACCCTTAAACATAGAATTTGACTGAAAGAATTCAGTAGTCACTCACCTGGAATAACCGGATAGACCTTCGCTCCCTGCTCGAATTTATCTGAAATGGTAAATTTGTACTTGGACTTTACTTGAGAACATCACTAATATAAGCAGCCTTAGCTCTGTGTCAATCAATCTAATTACCTTTTCTCATAGAAGACAGTGTTGCGCTGACGCTAAAATAGGCTGCTGCATTCTCGCCACCGCACGATTGCAGGTGATTTCCTGGGCAGCGATACGAACAATGGACTTCAGGGTTATCGACTATACTTGAGTTCCTAGGCAGTTCCGATGCACACAGGCAGTTGTCACCATTGGCGAGGCCGAAGTATTTGTATCTCTTTAAGGGACTTTTCCTGGCACACTCAAGAGCGCAAACGCGGTGCGACATTTTAATATTTTGCTTCATTTCCAGTTTCACTTCATTATTCACTTTATTGGTTATGAGATAGCAGCCAATACCATTGAAAGATTGGACTGAAAATGTTGGGGACAATTAAACCAAAACTGAGCAGAGTTTGATGATAGCGATTTGCATCAGCTACGGGGTACATGCGAGCAATTAAGTATAAGATCTGCTAATGCAAAACTGTCATGACATGGACAAGGACATGTCTTGACATGCTGAAGAAAATGCATCTGTTTCAAACTGGGATAATTTATGACATGAAGACAATTGAAATGGTTTGATAGTGTCAGTTTATATACCAGCTTAATGACACTAATGAAGCAAGAAATACTGAGGAAACTGTTCTGACATACTGAGGAAACTTTTCTGACACACTGAGCTGATTTTGCAGTCTAAAATCAACGCTGCAGCCGGGGTAAGTAAAAAAATTGTAATTCAACTCAAAATCTAACTGGTGTCTCACCTGGATCTTCCGGAGCGCTTTTGCCATTCAAAGTCTCCTGGCTACTTGGAGCTGCACTTGTCCCAGCTGAAAAGTGACAGTTATATCTTGAATGCAGCTGAGCATGAGCACAAGCTAAAGTGCAAAGTATTTTGGAGTGAATGTTTGTACACAATTTGGAAAACGGTAGATAGTTGGGATGATTGTAGACAGTTGGGGAATTGTAGACAGCTGGGGAATTGTAGACACCTGAGGAATTGTAGACAGCACAGCAATTAGAAAACAGGTGGGGAATTGTAGACAGAAGGGCAATTAAAGACAGGTAGGAAATTGTAGAGAGCATGGCAATTACAGACGCGGCTGGGGAAATTGTAGACAGCTGGAAAATTGTAGACAGCAGAGTAATTAACGACAGCTAAGAAATTAAAGACAGCAGGGCATTTGAAGACAGCTGGGAAATTGTAGACAGCTGGGGAGTTGTAGACAGCTGGGGAATTGTAGAGAGCTGGAGAAATCGTTGACAGCTGGGGAATTGTAGAGATCTGGAGAAATCGTAGACAGCTGGGGAATTGTAGAGATCTGGAGAAATCGTAGACAGCTGGGGAATTGTAGAGAGCTGGGGGAATTGTACACAGCTGGGGAAATTTAGACAGCAGGGCATTGTAGACGCAGGAGATGATACGTATCTCGCTAAAACTACAGGATCTTTTATGACACAAAGGCAAGATAAGTGATTTGATAATGACAGATCAAAGACCAGGGTGAAGTTACTCTACTGAAGTAAGAAATTTGTAATTCAACTCAAAATCTAACTGGTGTCTCACCTGGATCTTCCAAAGTGGTTTTGACTTTCGAAGTCTCCTGGCTAGTCGGAGCTGCATTTGTCCCAGCTGAAAAGTGGCAGTTATATCTTGAATGCAGCTGAGCATGAGCACAAGCTAAAGTGCAAAGTATTTTGGAGTGAATGTTTGTACACATATTGGGGAACAGTAGAAAGTTGGGGGGATTGTAGACAGTTGGGGAATTGTAGACAGCTGGTGAATTTTAAACAGCAGGGCAGTTTAAGACAAGTGGAGAAATGTAGACAGCAGGGCAATTAAAGACGGCTGGGGAAATGTAGACAGCAGGGCAATTAAAGACGGCTGGGGAAATGTAGACAGCAGGGCAATTAAAGACGGCTGGGGAAATGTAGACAGCAGGGCAATTAAAGACGGCTGGGGAAATGTAGACAGCAGGGTAATTAAAGACGGCTTTGGAAATGTAGACAGCAGGGGAATTTTAGACAGCTGGGGAATTGCAGACAGCTGGGAAATTGTAGACAGGATGGCAATTAAAGACAGCTGGGAAATTGTAGACAGCTAGGAAATTGTAGACAGGTGGGAAATTGTATACTGCTGGGGAATTGTAGACAGCAGGTCAATTAAAGACAGGTAAGAAATTGTAGAGAGCATGGCAATTAAAGACGCGGCTGGGGAAATTGTAGAGAGCATGGCAATTAAAGACGCGGCTGGGGAAATTGTAGACAGCAGAGTAATTAAAGACAGCTAAGAAATTAAAGACAGCGGGGCATTTGAAGACAGCTGGGAAATTGTAGACAGCTGGGGAGTTGTAGACAGCTGGGGAATTGTAGAGAGCTGGAGAAATCGTTGACAGCTGGGGAATTGTAGAGAGCTGGAGAAATCGTAGACAGCTTGGGAATTGTAGAGAGCTGGGGGAATTGTACACAGCTGGGGAAATTTAGACAGCAGGGCATTGTAGACGCAGGAGATGATCCGTATCTCGCTAAAACTACAGGATCTTTTATGACACAAAGGCAAGATTAGTGATTTGATAATGACAGATCAAAGACCAGGGTGAAGTTACTCTACTGAAGTAAGAAATTTGTAATTCAACTCAAAATCTAACTGGTGTCTCACCTGGATCTTCCAAAGTGGTTTTGACTTTCGAAGTCTCCTGGCTAGTCGGAGCTGCATTTGTCCCAGCTGAAAAGTGGCAGTTATATCTTGAATGCAGCTGAGCATGAGCACAAGCTAAAGTGCAAAGTATTTTGGAGTGAATGTTTGTACACATATTGGGGAACAGTAGAAAGTTGGGGGGATAGTAGACAGTTGAGGAAATGTAAACAGCTGGTGAATTTTAAACAGCAGGGCAGTTTAAGACAAGTGGAGAAATGTAGACAGCAGGGCAATTAAAGACGGCTGGGGAAATGTAGACAGCAGGGCAATTAAAGACGGCTGGGGAAATGTAGACAGCAGGGCAATTAAAGAGGGCTGGGGAAATGTAGACAGCAGGGCAATTAAAGACGGCTGGGGAAATTTAGACAGCAGGGCAATTAAAGACGGCTGGGGAAATGTAGACAGCAGGACAATTAAAGACGGCTGGGGAAATGTAGACAGCAGGGCAATTAAAGACAGGTGGGGAATTTTAGACAGCTGGGGAATTTTAGACAGCTGGGGAATTTTAGACAGCTGGGGAATTGCAGACAGCTGGGAAATTGTAGACAGGATGGCAATTAAAGACAGCTGGGAAATTGTAGACAGCAGGTCAATTAAAGACAGCTGGGGACTTGTAGACAGCACGGCAATTAAAGACAGCTGGGAAATTGTAGACAGCTGGGGAATTACAGACAGCTGGGAAATTGTAGACAGGATGGCAATTAAAGTCAGCTGGGAAATTGTGGACAGCTGGAAAATTGTAGACAGCTGGTCAATTAAAGACAGCTGGGGAATTGTAGACAGCTGGGGAATTGTAGACAGCTGGGGAATTGTAGAGAGCTGGGGAATCGTAGACAGGTGGGGAATTGTAGAGAGCTGGGGAATCGTAGACAGGTGGGGAATTGTAAACAGCTGGAAAATTGTAAACAGCAGAGCAATTAAAAACAGGTGGAGAAATGTAGACAGAAGGGCAATTAAAGACAGCAAAGAAATTGTAGACAGCTGGGGAATTGTAGAGAGCTGGGGGAATTGTACACAGCTGGGGAAATTTAGACAGCAGGGCATTGTAGACGCAGGAGATGATACGTATCTCGCTAAAACTACAGGATCTTTTATGACACAAAGGCAAGATAAGTGATTTGATAATGACAGATCAAAGACCAGGGTGAAGTTACTCTACTGAAGTAAGAAATTTGTAATTCAACTCAAAATCTAACTGGTGTCTCACCTGGATCTTCCAAAGTGGTTTTGACTTTCGAAGTGTCCTGGCTAGTCGGAGCTGCATTTGTCCCAGCTGAAAAGTGGCAGTTATATCTTGAATGCAGCTGAGCATGAGCACAAGCTAAAGTGCAAAGTATTTTGGAGTGACTGTTTGTACACATATTGGGGAACAGTAGAAAGTTGGGGGGATTGTAGACAGTTGGGGAATTGTAGACAGCTGGTGAATTTTAAACAGCAAGGCAATTAAATACAGATGGGGGATTGTAAACAGCTTTAATAATTGTAGACAGCTGGGAAACTGTAGAGAGGTGGAGAATTGTAGACAGCGGGGCATTTGAAGACAGCTGGGAAATTGTAGACAGCTGGGGAGTTGTAGACAGCTGGGGAATTGTAGAGATCTAAAGAAATCGTAGACAGCTGGGGAATTGTAGAGATCTGGAGAAATCGTAGACAGCTGGGGAATTGTAGAGAGCTGGGGGAATTGTACACAGCTGGGGAAATTTAGACAGCAGGGCATTGTAGACGCAGGAGATGATACGTATCTCGCTAAAACTACAGGATCTTTTATGACACAAAGGCAAGATAAGTGATTTGATAATGACAGATCAAAGACCAGGGTGAAGTTACTCTACTGAAGTAAGAAATTTGTAATTCAACTCAAAATCTGACTGGTGTCTCACCTGGATCTTCCAAAGTGGTTTTGACTTTCGAAGTGTCCTGGCTAGTCGGAGCTGCACTTGTCCCAGCTGAAAAGTGGCAGTTATATCTTGAATGCAGCTGAGCATGAGCACAAACTAAAGTGCAAAGTATTTTGGAGTGAATGTTTGTACACATATTGGGGAACAGTAGAAAGTTGGGGGGATTGTAGACAGTTGGGGAATTGTAGACAGCTGGTGAATTTTAAACAGCAAGGCAATTAAATACAGATGGGGGATTGTAAACAGCTTTAATAATTGTAGACAGCTGGGAAACTGTAGAGAGGTGGAGAATTCTAGACAGCTGGGCAATTAAAGACGGCTGGGGAAATGTAGACAGCAGGGCAATTAAAGACGGCTGGGGAAATGTAGACAGCAGGGCAATTAAAGACGGCTGGGGAAATGTAGACAGCAGGGCAATTAAAGACAGGTGGGGAATTTTGGACAGCTGGGGAATTTTAGACAGCTGGGAAATTTTAGACAGCTGGGGAATTGCAGACAGCTGGGAAATTGTAGACAGTTGGGGAATTGTAGACAGCTGGTGAATTTTAAACAGCAAGGCAATTAAATACAGATGGGGGATTGTAAACAGCTTTAATAATTGTAGACAGCTGGGAAACTGTAGAGAGGTGGAGAATTGTAGACAGCTGGGCAATTAAAGACGGCTGGGGAAATGTAGACAGCAGGGCAATTAAAGACGGCTGGGGAAATGTAGACAGCAGGGCAATTAAAGAGGGCTGGGGAAATGTAGACAGCAGGGCAATTAAAGACGGCTGGGGAAATGTAGACAGCAGGGCAATTAAAGACGGCTGGGGAAATGTAGACAGCAGGGCAATTAAAGACGGCTGGGGAAATGTAGACAGCAGGGCAATTAAAGACGGCTGGGGAAATGTAGACAGCAGGGTAATTAAAGACGGCTGGGGAAATGTAGACAGCAGGGGAATTTTAGACAGCTGGGGAATTGCAGACAGCTGGGAAATTGTAGACAGGATGGCAATTAAAGACAGCTGGGAAATTGTAGACAGCTGGGGAATTTTAGAAAACTGGGGAATTGTAGACAGGATGGCAATTAAAGACAGCTGGGAAATTGTAGACAGGATGGCAATTAAAGACAGCTGGAAAATTGTAGACAGCAGGGCAATTAAAGACAGATGGGAAATTGTAGACAGCTGGGGAATTAAAGACAGCTGGGAAATTGTAGACAGCTGGGGAATTGCAGACAGCTGGGAAGTTGTAGACAGGATGGCAATTAAAGTCAGCTGGGAAATTGTGGACAGCTGGAAAATTGTAGACAGCTAGGGAATTGTAGACAGGTAGGAAATTGTAGAGAGCATGGCAATTAAAGACGCGGTTGGGGAAATTATAGACAGCAGAGTAATTAAAGACAGCTAAGAAATTAAAGACAGCAGAGCATTTGAAGACAGCTGGAAAATTGTAGACAGCTGGGGAGTTGTAGACAGCTGGGGAATTGTACAGAGCTGGAGAAATCGTTGACAGCTGGGAATTGTAGAGAGCTGGAGAAATCGTAGACAGCTGGGGAATTGTAGAGATCTGGAGAAATCGTAGACAGCTGGGGAATTGTAGAGAGCTGGAGGAATTGTACACAGCTGGGGAAATTTAGACAGCAGGGCATTGTAGACGCAGGAGATGATCCGTATCTCGCTAAAACTACAGGATCTTTTATGACACAAAGGCAAGATTAGTGATTTGATAATGACAGATCAAAGACCAGGGTGAAGTTACTCTACTGAAGTAAGAAATTTGTAATTCAACTCAAAATCTAACTGGTGTCTCACCTGGATCTTCCAAAGTGGTTTTGACTTTCGAAGTGTCCTGGCTAGTCGGAGCTGCATTTGTCCCAGCTGAAAAGTGGCAGTTATATCTTGAATGCAGCTGAGCATGAGCACAAGCTAAAGTGCAAAGTATTTTGGAGTGACTGTTTGTACACATATTGGGGAACAGTAGAAAGTTGGGGGGATTGTAGACAGTTGGGGAATTGTAGACAGCTGGTGAATTTTAAACAGCAAGGCAATTAAATACAGATGGGGGATTGTAAACAGCTTTAATAATTGTAGACAGCTGGGAAACTGTAGAGAGGTGGAGAATTGTAGACAGCGGGGCATTTGAAGACAGCTGGGAAATTGTAGACAGCTGGGGAGTTGTAGACAGCTGGGGAATTGTAGAGATCTAAAGAAATCGTAGACAGCTGGGGAATTGTAGAGATCTGGAGAAATCGTAGACAGCTGGGGAATTGTAGAGAGCTGGGGGAATTGTACACAGCTGGGGAAATTTAGACAGCAGGGCATTGTAGACGCAGGAGATGATACGTATCTCGCTAAAACTACAGGATCTTTTATGACACAAAGGCAAGATAAGTGATTTGATAATGACAGATCAAAGACCAGGGTGAAGTTACTCTACTGAAGTAAGAAATTTGTAATTCAACTCAAAATCTGACTGGTGTCTCACCTGGATCTTCCAAAGTGGTTTTGACTTTCGAAGTGTCCTGGCTAGTCGGAGCTGCACTTGTCCCAGCTGAAAAGTGGCAGTTATATCTTGAATGCAGCTGAGCATGAGCACAAACTAAAGTGCAAAGTATTTTGGAGTGAATGTTTGTACACATATTGGGGAACAGTAGAAAGTTGGGGGGATTGTAGACAGTTGGGGAATTGTAGACAGCTGGTGAATTTTAAACAGCAAGGCAATTAAATACAGATGGGGGATTGTAAACAGCTTTAATAATTGTAGACAGCTGGGAAACTGTAGAGAGGTGGAGAATTCTAGACAGCTGGGCAATTAAAGACGGCTGGGGAAATGTAGACAGCAGGGCAATTAAAGACGGCTGGGGAAATGTAGACAGCAGGGCAATTAAAGACGGCTGGGGAAATGTAGACAGCAGGGCAATTAAAGACAGGTGGGGAATTTTGGACAGCTGGGGAATTTTAGACAGCTGGGAAATTTTAGACAGCTGGGGAATTGCAGACAGCTGGGAAATTGTAGACAGTTGGGGAATTGTAGACAGCTGGTGAATTTTAAACAGCAAGGCAATTAAATACAGATGGGGGATTGTAAACAGCTTTAATAATTGTAGACAGCTGGGAAACTGTAGAGAGGTGGAGAATTGTAGACAGCTGGGCAATTAAAGACGGCTGGGGAAATGTAGACAGCAGGGCAATTAAAGACGGCTGGGGAAATGTAGACAGCAGGGCAATTAAAGAGGGCTGGGGAAATGTAGACAGCAGGGCAATTAAAGACGGCTGGGGAAATGTAGACAGCAGGGCAATTAAAGACGGCTGGGGAAATGTAGACAGCAGGGCAATTAAAGACGGCTGGGGAAATGTAGACAGCAGGGCAATTAAAGACGGCTGGGGAAATGTAGACAGCAGGGTAATTAAAGACGGCTGGGAAATGTAGACAGCAGGGGAATTTTAGACAGCTGGGGAATTGCAGACAGCTGGGAAATTGTAGACAGGATGGCAATTAAAGACAGCTGGGAAATTGTAGACAGCTGGGGAATTTTAGAAAACTGGGGAATTGTAGACAGGATGGCAATTAAAGACAGCTGGGAAATTGTAGACAGGATGGCAATTAAAGACAGCTGGAAAATTGTAGACAGCAGGGCAATTAAAGACAGATGGGAAATTGTAGACAGCTGGGGAATTAAAGACAGCTGGGAAATTGTAGACAGCTGGGGAATTGCAGACAGCTGGGAAGTTGTAGACAGGATGGCAATTAAAGTCAGCTGGGAAATTGTGGACAGCTGGAAAATTGTAGACAGCTAGGGAATTGTAGACAGGTAGGAAATTGTAGAGAGCATGGCAATTAAAGACGCGGTTGGGGAAATTATAGACAGCAGAGTAATTAAAGACAGCTAAGAAATTAAAGACAGCAGAGCATTTGAAGACAGCTGGAAAATTGTAGACAGCTGGGGAGTTGTAGACAGCTGGGGAATTGTACAGAGCTGGAGAAATCGTTGACAGCTGGGGAATTGTAGAGAGCTGGAGAAATCGTAGACAGCTGGGGAATTGTAGAGATCTGGAGAAATCGTAGACAGCTGGGGAATTGTAGAGAGCTGGAGGAATTGTACACAGCTGGGGAAATTTAGACAGCAGGGCATTGTAGACGCAGGAGATGATCCGTATCTCGCTAAAACTACAGGATCTTTTATGACACAAAGGCAAGATTAGTGATTTGATAATGACAGATCAAAGACCAGGGTGAAGTTACTCTACTGAAGTAAGAAATTTGTAATTCAACTCAAAATCTAACTGGTGTCTCACCTGGATCTTCCAAAGTGGTTTTGACTTTCGAAGTGTCCTGGCTAGTCGGAGCTGCATTTGTCCCAGCTGAAAAGTGGCAGTTATATCTTGAATGCAGCTGAGCATGAGCACAAGCTAAAGTGCAAAGTATTTTGGAGTGAATGTTTGTACACAATTTGGGGAACAGTAGAAAGTTGGGGGGATTGTAGACAGTTGAGGAATTGTAAACAGCTGGTGAATTTTAAACAGCAGGGCAGTTTAAGACAAGTGGAGAAATGTAGACAGCAGGGCAATTAAAGACGGCTGGGGAATTTTAGACAGCTGGGGAATTTTAGACAGCTTGGGAATTTTAGACAGCTGGGGAATTGCAGACAGCTGGGAAATTGTAGACAGGATGGCAATTAAAGACAGCTGGGAAATTGTAGACAGCTGGGGAATTTTAGACAGCTGGGGAATTGTAGACAGGATGGCAATTAAAGACAGCTGGGAAATTGCAGACAGCTGGGAAATTGTAGACAGGATGGCAATTAAAGACAGCTGGGAAATTGTAGACAGCAGGTCAATTAAAGACAGCTGGAAAATTGTAGACAGCAGGCAATTAAAGACAGCTGGGAAATTGTAGACAGCTGGGGAATTGCAGACAGCTGGGAAGTTGTAGACAGGATGGCAATTAAAGACAGCTGGGAAATTGTAGACAGCTGGGCAATTTTAGACAGCTGGGGAAATGCAGACAGCTGGGAAATTGTAGACAGGATGGCAATTAAAGACAGGTGGGAAATTGTAGACAGCAGGTCAATTAAAGACAGCTGGGGACTTGTAGACAGCAGGGCAATTAAAGACAGGTGGGAAATTGTGGACAGCTGGAAAATTGTAGACAGCTAGGGAATTGTAGACAGGTGGGAAATTGTAGACAGCAGGTCAATTAAAGACAGCTGGGGAATTGTACACAGCTGGGGAATTGTAGAGAGTTAGAGAAATCGTAGACAGCTGGGGAATTGTAAACAGCTGGAAAATTGTAGACAGAAGAGCAATTAAAAACAGGTGGGGAATTGTAGACAGCAGGGCAATTAAAGACAGCAAAGAAATTGTAGACAGCAGGCAATAGAAGACAGCTGGGGAATTGTAGACAGCTGGAAAATTGTAGACAGCTAGGGAATTGTAGACAGGTGGGAAATTGTAGACAGCTGGAAAATTGTAGACAGCTAGGGAATTGTAGACAGGTGGGAAATTGTAGACTGCTGGGGAATTGTAGACAGCAGGTCAATTAAAGACAGGTAGGAAATTGTAGAGAGCATGGCAATTAAAGACGCGGCTGGGAAATTGTAGACAGCAGAGTAATTAAAGACAGGTAGGAAATTGTAGAGAGCATGGCAATTAAAGACGCGGCTGGGGATATTGTAGACAGCAGAGTAATTAAAGACAGCGGGGCATTTGAAGACAGCTGGAAAATTGTAGACAGCTGGGGAGTTGTAGACAGCTGGGGAATTGTAGAGAGCTGGAGAAATCGTAGACAGCTGGGGAATTGTAGAGATCTGGAGAAATCGTAGACAGCTGGGGAATTGTAGAGAGCTGGGGGAATTGTACACAGCTGGGGAAATTTAGACAGCAGGGCATTGTAGACGCAGGAGATGATCCGTATCTCGCTAAAACTACAGGATCTTTTATGACACAAAGGCAAGATAAGTGATTTGATAATGACAGATCAAAGACCAGGGTGAAGTTACTCTACTGAAGTAAGAAATTTGTAATTCAACTCAAAATCTAACTGGTGTCTCACCTGGATCTTCCAAAGTGGTTTTGACTTTCGAAGTGTCCTGGCTAGTCGGAGCTGCATTTGTCCCAGCTGAAAAGTGGCAGTTATATCTTGAATGCAGCTGAGCATGAGCACAAGCTAAAGTGCAAAGTATTTTGGAGTGAATGTTTGTACACATATTGGGGAACAGTAGAAAGTTGGGGGGATAGTAGACAGTTGAGGAAATGTAAACAGCTGGTGAATTTTAAACAGCAGGGCAGTTTAAGACAAGTGGAGAAATGTAGACAGCAGGGCAATTAAAGACGGCTGGGGAATTTTAGACAGCTGGGGAATTTTAGACAGCTTGGGAATTTTAGACAGCTGGGGAATTGCAGACAGCTGGGAAATTGTAGACAGGATGGCAATTAAAGACAGCTGGGAAATTGTAGACAGCTGGGGAATTTTAGACAGCTGGGGAATTGTAGACAGGATGGCAATTAAAGACAGCTGGGAAATTGCAGACAGCTGGGAAATTGTAGACAGGATGGCAATTAAAGACAGCTGGGAAATTGTAGACAGCAGGTCAATTAAAGACAGCTGAAAAATTGTAGACAGCAGGCAATTAAAGACAGCTGGGAAATTGTAGACAGCTGGGGAATTGCAGACAGCTGGGAAGTTGTAGACAGGATGGCAATTAAAGACAGCTGGGAAATTGTAGACAGCTGGGCAATTTTAGACAGCTGGGGAAATGCAGACAGCTGGGAAATTGTAGACAGCAGGCAATAGAAGACAGCTGGGGAATTGTAGACAGCTGGAAAATTGTAGACAGCTAGGGAATTGTAGACAGGTGGGAAATTGTAGACAGCTGGAAAATTGTAGACAGCTAGGGAATTGTAGACAGGTGGGAAATTGTAGACTGCTGGGGAATTGTAGACAGCAGGTCAATTAAAGACAGGTAGGAAATTGTAGAGAGCATGGCAATTAAAGACGCGGCTGGGGAAATTGTAGACAGCAGAGTAATTAAAGACAGGTAGGAAATTGTAGAGAGCATGGCAATTAAAGACGCGGCTGGGGATATTGTAGACAGCAGAGTAATTAAAGACAGCGGGGCATTTGAAGACAGCTGGAAAATTGTAGACAGCTGGGGAGTTGTAGACAGCTGGGGAATTGTAGAGAGCTGGAGAAATCGTTGACAGCTGGGGAATTGTAGAGATCTGGAGAAATCGTAGACAGCTGGGGAATTGTAGAGAGCTGGGGGAATTGTACACAGCTGGGGAAATTTAGACAGCAGGGCATTGTAGACGCAGGAGATGATCCGTATCTCGCTAAAACTACAGGATCTTTTATGACACAAAGGCAAGATAAGTGATTTGATAATGACAGATCAAAGACCAGGGTGAAGTTACTCTACTGAAGTAAGAAATTTGTAATTCAACTCAAAATCTAACTGGTGTCTCACCTGGATCTTCCAAAGTGGTTTTGACTTTCGAAGTGTCCTGGCTAGTCGGAGCTGCATTTGTCCCAGCTGAAAAGTGGCAGTTATATCTTGAATGCAGCTGAGCATGAGCACAAGCTAAAGTGCAAAGTATTTTGGAGTGAATGTTTGTACACATATTGGGGAACAGTAGAAAGTTGGGGGGATTGTAGACAGTTGGGGAATTGTAGACAGCTGGTGAATTTTAATCAGCAAGGCAATTAAAGACAGATGGGGGATTGTAAACAGCTTTAAGAATTGTAGACAGCTGGGAAACTGTAGAGAGGTGGGGAATTGTAGACAGCAGGGCAATTAAAGACAGCTTGGGAATTGTAGACAGCTTTGGGAATTGTAGACATTTGGGGAACTGTAGACATTTGGGAGAATTGTAGACAGCTGGGGAATTGTAGACAGCTAGGGAATTGTAGACAGCTGGGGAATTGTAAACAGTTTGGGAAATTTAGACAGCTAGGGAATTGTAAACTGTTTGGGAATTATAGACATGTTAATATGCTGAGGGAACTGTTCTGATATGATGAGAGTACTTTTTGACATGCTGACAGATGAGAAAAATGCATTTATTAAAGTGGAATCAATCATGACAGGAGGACAAGAAGTCACTCGATGGTGACTGTTTACAGACCAGGGTGAAATTGATTTTCTGAAGGCCAATCGCTTCTGTCTTTCGGCGGATCCTCCTTGGTTTCCGGAGTTGCATCAGGCTCAGCTGAAAAGTGGCAGGATTATCCTGAATGCAGCTGAGCATGAGCACAAGCAAGCTAAAGCGCAAATCAAAGGCTATCAAAGTCACTCGATGGTGACTGTTCACAGACCAGGGTGAAATTGATTTTCTGAAGGCCAATCGCTTCTGTCTTTCGGCGGATCCTCCTTGGTTTCCGGAGCTGCATCAGGCTCAGCTGAAAAGTGGCAGGATTATCCTGAATGCAGCTGAGCATGAGCACAAGCAAGCTAAAGCGCAAATCAAAGGCAACAAAAGCTACTCACATTTCTTCTTTGAGGACGGGCAGCTCAGAGCACCGTAGATGGCTGCGCTCATGCAGAACAGAAGCAGAACCGTTCGGAACATGCTCAGGTCGAAGCGATCAGCTGATCCACGCAGATTTTTGTTGAACTTTGAAAGGAAGGTTTCTTGTTTCTCCTAGTTGCTGTCTGATAGAGTCTTGTGAAAAGTGCAAATTCAGCTTATCGAAAGTAGAAATGCTGAGAGCATTTGGGCTCGGGATCAGCAATATAATAGGGTTTGAGGGTTCAGCCACAGACGCAACTGTACATCTCAGTCAGCGGGCTCTGGCCATAGACAGTTTGCATTTGCGGCAATTCAGTTGTGTATTAAAGAATGGCTAAGAGTGCACAAATTCTTGTTATAAGGGTCATGGAAATGAACTGTGCGAATCTGTACTGAAAAGTACATGTTACTACGGATTGAAAACAAAATTTGGTTTGTGGTAAAAAGTTTCACTAAGTGTTTAAGCCGAAGCTAAGTTTGTACGATTTTTCGATTTTGAGCTAAGGTTACACATTTAAGTTTAGTTTGCACAAATTAAGTTGGAATTTGCTGCAAGCCATTTTCGGATAAGATGGAGTCCGGGTGCGAAATTCACATGTATACATTTGGCTACTGGGGTGCCGTAGCCTAGTCATCCATGCTCTGGTCGTGGCGCTCTGATGTGTCAGCGGTCCAGACTCCATTCAAAGTGCAGTGGCATTAATTTGAGGCTAAATCTCGGCTTGGCTCTGCTCGTGCAATTAACGCCCAGCTTGAGGGCCAACCCCCAAGGCACAGCAAAGTGTACATGCCTAACAATAAATAAAGTTGAGGCCGCTGTACACTCCTGTGAGTGTGTGCCTGTGCGTATGACTCGTTCGAATTCAGAATCCCAGAAGCTGCAACTTCCCATTTCGGCAGTGTATTTTGCTGCAAGTCCTCCAAGAGAAGCTGTACGAGTATTCGTATATGCTCGGGCTATACCTCAAAATTTGTGTGTCCCTTCTGGGAACTGGGTCGTGCAGATCCCAACTGTGAAGGTTCCGCCAATCCACCCTAGTGTACTCCTTGCCTCAGCGAGACCCACTGTAAGCAATTGAGTCGGCAAAATTTTTACCTCAAGGACCAGGTAGACAACAGATAGATGGATTAACGCATGACTGCGGGCCTGAGGGGGAGAAAGAAAGGAAATACTGGAGAGAATGGAGCGGAGGAGGGAAGGGGAGTACGACGTTTGCTTGAAGGAATTTTGTTTGCGGAAATTTGCTTGCCGAACTTTGCTTGCAGGAATTTTGCTTGCAGGAACTTTGCTTGCCGAACTTTGCTTGCAGGAATTTTGCTTGCAGGAATTTTGCAGGCAAGCAAAGTTCGGCAAGCAAAGTTCGGCAAGCAAAGTTCGGCAAGCAAATTTCGGCAAGCAAAGTTCGGCAAGCAAAGTTCGGCAAGCAAAGTTCGGCAAGCAAAGTTCGGCAAGCAAAGTTCGGCAAGCAAAGTTCGACAAGCAAAGTTCGGCAAGCAAAGTTCGGCAAGCAAAGTTCGACAAGCAAAGTTCGGCAAGCAAAGTTCGGCAAGCAAAGTTCTGCAAGCAAATTCCTGCAAGCAAAGTTCTGCAAGCAAAATTCCTGCAAGCAAAGTTCTGCAAGCAAAGTTCGGCAAGCAAATTCCTGCAAGCAAAGTTCGGCAAGCAAATTTCATAGATCATGGGTCACAATTGGTACCAACTTTTGGGGTTGAGATTGAGTAAACCTTTCAGAGGTGATCCTTTTACCTTTTGCCAGACGCTTAAGGTGATGCCTAAAATGACGAAAAAGTAAAAAAATACAAAAAATGCTTTCAGCGGTGAGGTCAAACCTCCATTTGTTAATCCCCTATGCGCTGCTAATGGGAATTCGATAAGTTTAAGCAATTTCCAAGAATAGTTTATTTAAAAAAACAATCTTTTTTTCAGAAGCAAAGCTTCACGGTGAAAAATTAGGAAATAAGTAATCCTTTTGTAATTTCTTAGATTGATAAATCAGTTGCAGTTTTAATAGGATCATAGTTTTATTCTTATAAAATCAATTCTCATGAAAATATCCCCACCCTAAAATCCACTAGCTATATTCCCCATGTCCAAGTTGTTGGCTTTAAGCTAACTTCCTCGTACATATAGTTGGGTTGAAGCAACCTTCAAAGCCCAAATTTGAAATCATCACTATCAAAATTTGAAGGACTCCTAAAGACAGCTAGGCAGCAAGTGGTGATGCAAAATTTGGCTTTATATTTCTTAACGCATACTGCAATAATTCAGTTCAATTTTGTGCTGAATATTTCAAATTACTTTCCAGAAGTTCAACTACTCATTGCAGTTGTCAGGTCAGTAGTATAGCTGCGCAATAAACCTGTCCTCTTGAGCATTTTTGATCTGTTTTAAAATTTCGGCGCACAATTCTCCAGCCACTTTGTTATAAATATTGATCAGAGGATATTGCTGCGGCTCGGTATTCTTAGCAAAGGTAAATACCATTTTCGATTCATTCCTGCGCTTAATCTCAACGGAGAAGAAGTCTAAATTAGAAGCTGACAGCAGCTGATAATCCATATCGATATCGTTAATCAGGTGCAGCGGCATCAGTCGGCGCAGATTGGTACTGAGTGCTTTGGAGTACGTGGCGTCGCAGTGAATGACGCGAACAACGATTTTATTCCTGCTTATCGTGTCAGAATTCTTTGGCTGCTTTGAGTTCAGCATCTCTGCTTTGCGATGCTCAAAGATAGGCTCGTGTACTTGTGAGTTCTTTTGATACTTCTGAGAGCGTTTCTGCTTTGAAGAATGACTGGCTTATCAACACGAAGCTCTTCCAACAGCAATTTTCTATGGTAAAGACGCCAAATTTTGAAGGTTAAAATAACGCACTGCTTTTTCGATAGGATGAGAAACCTACAGAGGATCTGGGAGACTGGCCCAGGAAATGAGAATCTGGGAGGCTCGCCAATCAACAACTGAGGATCTGGGAGACTGGCCCAGCAACTGAGGATTTGAGAGGCTGGCCCAGCAACTGAGGATCTGGGAGGCTGGCACAGCAACTGAGGATCTGGGAGACTGGCCCAGGAAATGAGAATCTGGGAGGCTCGCCAATCAACAACTGAGGATCTGGGAGACTGGCCCAGCAACTGAGGATTTGAGAGGCTGGCCCAGCAACTGAGGATCTGGAAGGGTGGCACAGCAACTGAGGATCTGGGAGGCTGGCCCAGCAACCGAGGATTTGGGAGGCTGGCACAGCAATTGAGGATCTGGGAGGCTGGCACAGCAACTGAGGATTTGGGAGGCTGGCACAGCAACTGAGGATCTGGGAGGCTGGCTAATCAAAAACTGAGGATCTGGGAGACTGGCCCAGCAACTGAGGATTTGGGAGGCTGGCACAGCCACTGAGGATCTGGGAGGCTGTCCCAGCGACTGAGGATTTGGGAGGCTGGCACAGCAACTGAGGATCTGGGAGGCTGTCCCAGCGACTGAGGATTTGGGAGGCTGGCACAGCAACTGAGGATTTGGGAGGCTGGTGTTGCGTATTGCTATGACTACTGCAAAGTATAGACTTTTACTTCGGAAATAGTCTATGGTTTATGCGACGCGATACAGTACTCTCCTTTGTTTGCTAAGCTTCGAATCTCTTCATTTAGGAACACAAGACCCTAGGAGCGCGCTGCTGCTAAAATATAGCTTAATTTCAAACTACCCTAATTCATTGACTTGGCGTTTTTCAAACAAAACATGGCGACGAGGATAAAAAGCAACTGAGGGTCGAGGAAAATTCCGCACCTGCCGCCCTCAAAATGGCTCAGTCAATGGAGTACCGTCTTGGTGAGATGCCACTTTCTTACCCAGAGATAGAACAATACTTCAAACGACTTCTGTTCTACCTGGAGGCAACTGAGAAGAAGGAGCAAGCCAAAGCAGTCCTACTGGCTACCTGCGGTAAATCTGCATTCAATCTGGTGGAGGAGCTGATAAAACCAGAAGACATCACCAAGGCCGGTGTTACGTTCAATTCGATTCAGGACACTTTGCTCGTGAACTTCAAACCGAAAGTTCTGCTTCACTATGAGCGACATGTGTTCCATTCCACTGTTCAAAAGGACGCGGAGAGCATTACGAGCTATAAATTTCGTTGCACGGCTCAAGCAACAAGCCAACAAGTGCCAATATGGTGAATTGCGCGAAGACCTGATCCTGTCTCAGTTCATCTTCGGACTTCGTAGTCAGAATCTGCGGCAAAAACTGCTATCCAAAGGCACGCTTGAGCTTAATGATGCTATTCAAGAGGGACTCATGACCGAGTCAATTGCAACTGCTACAGACAAGCCGGAAACTATCGCTAATGTGCAGAATGCTGGGACATTCTCGAGACCTAGAAGCTGCAGTGCCCAACGCTCTGTCTCATTCAAGCAACCTCAGGGACATCTGCATAATCAGTCGAGCGGCAAACCTAAAGGTAAAACAGCTAAGTGTCACACCTGTGGGAAATCGGGACATCTACGATCAGCATGCAGGTTCCGAGAAGCCAAGTGCCATAAATGCGGCAAGGTAGGACATCTAGCTACCGTGTGCAGATCAAAGGCTATGAACGCAATCCAACGAATGCCAAGCTGCAGCCCTTCACCAGGGAACACTAGCTCTTACCATCTGGAACTCATTCATGCGGTTAGACAGCCAAAAACGGGTTACTCAGATCAGTGGTTTGTTCGGTGTCGTCTAGGAAAAACCGAAGTCAACATGCTTGTGGACACCGGCAGCCAAGTAACTAAGGTTCCAGATCAAATCACTAAGAGCTCAGGCTTAGAGTTACAGCCAGTCAGCCAAAAACTAAGATCTTACGGAGGTTTTCAAGCTACGGTCAGTTCTGTCATCTACGGGGCAAAGCTACAAGTTATTGGTGGCAAGTCTGCTTCAGAAAACATCTACGTCGGTCAAGATACAACAGCTATTCTGGGCATGAACTTCATACCGTCCCTAGACCTAGTGCGAATGGATCAAGCGGTTCGAGTGTCGAATGAACACAAGTGCCTACCAGTTGTCCGAGATCAAAGCTCAAACTTCATTGCCAGCTTTCGCTTACGTTCGGGTGTGAGTATGGAAGGCATGCGATTTCCTGCTCGCTCACTTCCTTTCTCCATGAAGTCTATGGTAGAAACCGAACTAAGAAGACCTATTCGACTGTGTGGCGACTACTCTATGATGCTCAATCGTCTTATTGACGTGGACAAGTACAGGTTTCCGAAGATGGAGGAGATCCTGGCTAAGATTCCCAACGCTAAATTCTATACGGTCCTAGACTTAGAACAGGCCTTCTTACAGGTGGCTCTATCCCCTGAGAGCCAAGAGCTCACATGCATTTCTACTCACATGGGATTCTTTGCATTCTGATATCTACAATTCGGGATTTCCGCGGCGCCTCTAAGATTTCAGGAAATCATGGACGAAGTTCTTCGGGATGTACCATTTACAGCCTCATACCAGGATGACATCATTATTGGGACACATGAGGATTCAGCCGAGAAACACATGCAGCTGGTTCGTCAAGTCAAGGATCGTTTGGCAAACTGCGGGTTCAAGATTAACCAGAGAAAGTCTCAAGAATGTCGTAAAGAAGTTCGATTTCTTGGCTTCATTTTGCGCGATGGAGGCATGCACCCCGACCCAGCACGAATGGAGGCGTGGAAGAGGTTACCATATCCAAAAGACAAGGACCAACTGCGCAGCGCTCTGTGCACCTTCCGACACTATGGCGTCTTCTGCAATAACTTTTCAATGATTGCACGATCGTTATATCAGCTGCTGAAGAAAGGAGTTCACTGGAGTTGGCATGGAGAGCAGTCTGCGGCATTCGACAAGCTGAAGAGCATTATTGCAGGCGGTGTGATAACCGCATACGACATAACGAAACCGTTATACTTGATTTGTGACGCCTCTAAGGATGGCCTCGGGTACGTTCTAGCTCATGATCCAATGCAAAGACAGGTTGTCTGGCTAGGCAGCCGAGTCCTGACTCCAGCGGAGAGCAACTACGCTAACATTGAGCGGGAGGCGTTAGCGATCGTCGAAGGGACCAGATACTTTTGTCAGTACCTCGCGGGTCGAAAATTTACCATCATTTCTGATCACCAACCGCTTCAGTACATATTTAATCCGAACGAGGTCTCCGAGCGAGTTTCAGCAAGGATTCAGCGATGGGCATTAATGTTAAGAGCTTACGATTACAACGTGATGTACGTCAAGGGTGAAACGATGTACGCTGCAGACACTTTGTCCAGACTTCCACTGCAGTCGGACTCAGAGGATCAGAAGATCAACCTCCTAGAAATCAATGCACTGGAGGGTTTCGGAAACTCTGAACAGCTATGCAGAGGATCGTACGAACTAAAGATTACAAGTTGGACATGCTCAAGAAGTACATTCAAGACGGCTGGCCTGCTTATCCACCACCAGCTATGCTGCCATATTCACGCAATAAGTTGGAATACACACTCCAAAACGGAGTGATTTTCAAGGGATTGCGCATCGTCCCACCCTCTAGCCTGAGAAGCGAGATTCTCCATATGCTTCACGAGGACCACCCCGGCATCGTGAGGATGCTACGTCTATCCAGACAGTACTTCTGGTGGCCCGACATAGATGCTCAAATCAATGCATTCGTTTAACGTTGTGTTCAATGCCAGCTACATGCTAGGAAAAGAAGCAATGCAAATCTGTCGTCATGGCCGGAGACAAAAAGTTTCTTCGAGAGAGTTCACGTTGACATCGCTACTTTCAAAGGTCAACGCTTCCTTGTCCTGGTTGACGCATTTTCAAAATGGGTAGATGTACAGTCCGTGCCGTCAATGAAAGCATCCATTGTCATTAGTGCGCTGAGAAAAACGTTCAAGTATACCGGATTGCCGAAAAATCTGGTTTCGGACAATGGTGGAACTTTTGTGGCAGAAGATTTTGTTACTTTCCTGCGAGAGAACTACATCGACCACACACTTACTCCCCCAGGACATCATCAGTCCAACGGTCAGGTGGAGAGAGTAATTGAAGAACTGAAGTTTTATTTAAGAAAGATAAACGCTGGTGCCAATCTTTCTGAGCTGGAAAGGCATTTAGCAGGATTCTGCCTGTTTCAGAATACGACTCCTCACTGCAATGGATCAATTCTGGCACTTCTGGTGTTTCAGCAGTCGCCCCGAACACGTCTATCAGCCATTTGTACAGAGAGGACGAGGCCGGTTCAAGAGCCAGTTCCTGTTTTCGTGCGTGTGGAGCACAAGGAGCAACGGGTCCCTAAGAACCAAGACAATACTATACCTTTTCCACTCCAAGTCTGTCACAAGTAACTTCAAATCTGCCGTAGATAGCAGAAAGGCATACATTCAGCTCGCAAGCCGAGCGCCAACTTAATAGTCTATGGTTAAAGCTCAGATCAATTCTGTCAAAAGTAATTTCAAATCTGTCCACTGAACAGATAACGAAACAAAGGTTTATTTTGAACAGTGCTCTCAAATTAAAGCAACAAATTCTGTAATTCACTATGCTAACATGTCTGCTACAGTCAATCAGTTGCATTGATATTTCAAACAAAAATATCGCGACGATCCAAGCAGGCCTGTCCGTAACTCAACGTGTGCAGGTGCCATCGTAGGCAGTGGTCATGTGTCAGATGAGGCATGCTGGCATGCAATTCGCGAATCAGAATGCTCAGTCTGAATGCTTTAGGATCAAGTTTGCGGTGGTCCTTTTGATTCCGAGGTCAATGGCCAGTCTCCTCCAGTCCCGTCCAGTGTTGTAGCTGTTAACCAGGCGCTGCCTGTCTATTAAGCATATTCTTGCATAGGGCATGGTGGGTAAGGCAAGAAAAAATTGTTGTGAACTCGCGTTGCTGTCAACATATATATCTCTGACAGATTTGAAGTTACTTGTGACAGAATTTATATATAAGATTGCCATAGACGAATAAGTTTCACTGTTAAAATCTGGGTCTGTCTATAAATAAGTTTTCTAGTCTTTACTGCTTTGGTTCCAACTCCCTATCTGTTCAGTGGACAGATTTGAAGTTACTTTTGACAGAATTGATCTGAGCTTTAACCATAGACTATTAAGTTGGCGCTCGGCTTGCGAGCTGAATGTATGCCTTTCTGCTATCTACGGCAGATTTGAAGTTACTTGTGACAGACTTGGAGTGGAAAAGGTATACTACAGGCTCTAAACTATTCAGTCATTAGAGGGCCCTAAGATCATTCTATTCAATCACATGACCACAAGTTCATGCTATTCAATCAGCACATGACCCTAAGATCATGCTATTCAGTCATTATATGACCCTAAGATCATGCTATTCAGTCATTATATTACCCTAAGATCATGCTATTCAGTCATTATATTACCCTAAGATCATGCTATTCAGTCATCGCATGATCCTTATATATGCTTTTCAATCATTATATGACCCTAATAATGACCCTAATCCGAAAGCTGCGAACGGCTGACACTTAACCCCAGCTAATGCTGGCACCCATTTTACAGCTGGGTGAACTGAAGTAATGCAGGGGTAAGTGTCTTGCTCAAGGATACAAATTGTTCCAGTGGGATCGGGAATCGAATCCCCGACCTTTCAGATTAAATCGAAGTACTCGTATTGATAAAGAAAAATAAAAAATCAACTAAAAAATTTGTTACAAACAATTTGTAACCCTACATGGGATTAATTATGGCACTGCTTATTACATGTATATTTTTCATTTGTACAACACTGATTGATACAAGCAGTTCGTAACATACACAAAATGCCGACACATTAAATCGTGAATTTAGCTAATTAATTATTTATTAGCCTCATCATCATTCTCCTCTTCATCTTGTTCAGCTTCGTCAGTCTGCACGCCTAGCATGGCTTCGGTTTCTCTAGCCCGTTCAATCATATCGTCAGTCATGTACTGGTTCAATAAGATCGCCTTCTTTCGTTCTAACAGAGCCGCTTCGATCTCTTTCTGGCTGGGCACGGGCACGTGGGCTCGGTAACTGGCTATCATCTTGTCCGTGTAGCTGCCGCCAGCAGCCCCGGCCGCAGACGATTCAACAGCCGATTTAGCCGTTGAACTGTCGCCGCCAAGAATCTCGTCATCGGCTGGATTCGATTCGACCCGATAAATCGAAGACGAGGCCGGGTCGGAGGCGTCCCGGTCCTCTTGTTCGTCGTCGGAGGCGTCCAGAATTCCGCGCGATGGTCGCTCGCCGGCTGCCAGGGTGGCCAAGCGACTGCGCCGCTCTTTGGCTAGAATGAGCTTGAGCTGAGCCTCTCTGCGGGAGGTTGGAGTGCAATTTTCAGATTAGAGAATGATTCTCAGATTAAAGAATGATTCTGAGATTAGAGAGAGTGATTCTCAGATTAGATAGTGATTCTCAGATTAGAGAATGATTCTCAGATTAAAGAATGATTCTGAGATTAGAGAGAGTGATTCTCAGATTAGATAGTGATTCTCAGATTAGATAGTGATTCTCAGATTAGAGAGTGATTCTCAGATTAGAGAGTGATTCTCAGATTAGAGAGTGATTCTCAGATTAGATAGTGATTCTCAGATTAGAAAATGATTCTCAGATTAAAGAGTGATTCTGAGATTAGAGAGAGTGATTCTTAGATTAGAGAGTGATTCTCAGATTAGAGAGAGAGATTCTCAGATTAGAGAGTGATTCTCAGATTAGATAGTGATTCTCAGATTAGAGAATGATTCTCAGATTAAAGAATGATTCTGAGATTAGAGAGAGTGATTCTCAGATTAGAAAGTGATTCTCAGATTAGAGAGTGATTCTCAGATTAGATAGTGATTCTCAGATTAGAGAATGATTCTCAGATTAAAGAGTGATTCTTAGATTAGAGAGAGTGATTCTCAGATTAGAGAGTGATTCTCAGATTAGATAGTGATTCTCAGATTAAAGAATGATTCTGAGATTAGAGAGAGTGATTCTGAGATTAGAGAGAGTGATTCTCAGATTAGAGAGTGATTCTCAGATTAGAGAGAGAGATTCTCAGATTAGAGAGAGTGATTCTCAGATTAGAGAGAGTGATTCTCAGATTAGAGAGTGATTCTCAGATTAGAGAGTGATTCTCAGATTAGAGAGTGATTCTCAGATTAGATAGTGATTCTCAGATTAGAGAATGATTCTCAGATTAAAGAGTGATTCTGAGATTAGAGAGAGTGATTCTCAGATTAGAGAGTGATTCTCAGATTAGATAGTGATTCTCAGATTAGAGAATGATTCTCAGATTAAAGAGTGATTCTTAGATTAGAGAGAGTGATTCTCAGATTAGAGAGTGATTCTCAGATTAGATAGTGATTCTCAGATTAAAGAATGATTCTGAGATTAGAGAGAGTGATTCTCAGATTAGAGAGTGATTCTTAGATTAGATAGTGATTATCAGATTGGAAAGTGATTCTCAGATTAGAGAATGATTCTCAGATTAAAGAGTGATTCTGAGATTAGAGAGAGTGATTCTGAGATTAGAGAGAGTGATTCTCAGATTAGAGAGTGATTCTCAGATTAGAGAGAGTGATTCTCAGATTAGAGAATGATTCTCAGATTAAAGAGTGATTCTGAGATTAGAGAGAGTGACTAGCAATCTAGTGCGGCCCCCCTTCGGGGCGCCCAATAAGAAAGGAGCAAAAATAGTTCATGGAAAACAATAAAAAAACACATTTTCTTAAACACTAATTCCTTCTTCACATTTTAAAAATCACCTTATTCGTGTAAAATTGTCACGGACTAAGATGTTTGCAAAATTAAAAAATCACTTTTTCTCTAAAATTAACAAACAGTCAACAAAATATCGTTTCACTAAATAGAAAATATTCCCAAGACAGCAAGCAACCCCCTCCAAAAGTGAACAATCGCAGATAGCAAGCATCCTCTAATGCTCATAGCAAGAATCACCACAGATAGCAAGCATCTGCAGATTAGCAAGCACCCCCCAGATATTATAGAAGCATCCACCCAGATAGCAAGCATCCACTCAGATAGCAAGCATTCTGCAGATATCAAGCACCCCCAGATATTATAGAAGCATCCTGCAGATAGCAAGCACCCCCCAGATATTATAGAAGCATCCACCCAGATAGCAAGCATCCTGCAGATAGCAAGAATCCCTAAATAGCAAGCATCCTGCAGATAGCAAGAATCCTTGAATAGCAAGCATCCCTGGATAGAAAGAATCCCATGCATGTAGCCAGTACCCCCTCTCCCAAATAGCAAGTATCCCCCCTCGAGAGCAAGCATCCACGAGACAGCAAGTAGCTAGTGCAAATGTTACTTCCGCTAATGCAATAATCGCTTTCTCAGGTTGTGCAACAATCCACGTCTCAGCGAGCGCAATAATCTCTTTTTTAGACAGTGCAGTAATCAGCTTCTCAGCTAGTGCAATAATCCTTGGTTTATTAATAGCAATAATCCTTGATTAATCAAGTGCAATAATCCTTGGTTTATCAAGTGCAATAATCCTTGGTTTATCAAGTGCAGTAATCTTTGGCTTATCAAGTACAATAATCCTTGGTTTATCAAGTGCAATAATCCTTTGTTTATCAAGTGCAATAATCCTTGGTTTATCAAGTGCAATAATCCTTGGTTTATTAAGTGCAATAATCCTTGGTTTATCAAGTGCAATAATCCTTGGTTTATCTAGCGCAGTAATCCTTGGCTTATCAGGTGCAATAATCCTTGGTTTATCAAGTGCAATATTTGTTTATCAAGTGCAATAATCCTTGGTTTATCAAGTGAAATAATCCTTGGTTTATCAAGTGCAATAATCCTTGGCTTATCAACTGCAATAATCCTTGGTTTATCAAGCGCAGTAATCTTTGGCCTATCAAGTGCAATAATCCTTGGTTTATCAAGTGCAGTAATCCTTGGCCTATCAAGTGCAATAATCCTTGGTTTATCAAGTGCAATAATCCTTGGTTTATCAAGTGCAATAATCCTTGGCTTATCAACTGCAATAATCCTTGGTTTATCAAGTGCAATAGTCCTTGGTTTATCAAGCGCAGTAATCCTTGGCCTATCAAGTGCAATAATCCTTGGCTTATCAAGTGCAATAATCCTTGGTTTATCAAGTGCAATAATCCTTGGTTTATCAAGTGCAGTAATCCTTGGCCTATCAAGTGCAATAATCCTTGGTTTATTAAGTGCAATAATCCTTGGTTTATCAAGTGCAATAATCCTTGGTTTATCTAGCGCAGTAATCCTTGGCTTATCAACTGCAATAATCCTTGGTTTATCAAGTGCAATAGTCCTTGGTTTATCAAGCGCAGTAATCCTTGGCCTATCAAGTGCAATAATCCTTGGCTTATCAAGTGCAATAATCCTTGGTTTATCAAGTGCAATAATCCTTGGTTTATCAAGTGCAGTAATCCTTGGCCTATCAAGTGCAATAATCCTTGGTTTGCCAAGAGCAATAATCCTTAGTTTATCGAGTGCAGTAATCCTTAGTTTTCCAAGTGCAGTAATCCTTGGTTTATTAAGAGCAATAATCCTTGGCTTATCGAGTGCAGTAATCCTTGGTTTGCCAAGAGCAATAATCCTTGGTTTATCAAGTGCAATAATCCTTGGTTTATCAAGTGCAATAATCCTTGGTTTATCAAGTGCAATAATCCTTGGTTTATCAGATGCAATAATCCTTGGCTTATCAACTGCAATAATCCTTGGTTTATCAGATGCAATAATCCTTGGCTTATCAACTGCAATAATCCTTGGTTTATCAAGTGCAATAATCCTTGGTTTATCAAGCGCAGTAATCTTTGGCATATCAAGTGCAATAATCCTTGGCTTATCAAGTGCAATAATCCTTGGTTTATCAAGTGCAATAATCCTTGGTTTATCAAGCGCAGTAATCTTTGGCCTATCAAGTGCAATAGTCCTTGGTTTATCGAGTGCAGTAATCCTTGGTTTTCCAAGTGCAATAATCCTTGGCTTCCTGAGTGCAGTAATCCTTGGTTTGCCAAGAGCAATAGTCCTTGGTTTATCGAGTGCAGTAATCCTTGGTTTTCCAAGTGCAGTAATCCTTGGTTTATTAATAGCAATAATCCTTGGCTTCTTGAGTGCAGTAATCCTTGGTTTGCCAAGAGCAATAGTCCTTGGTTTATCGAGTGCATTAATCCTTGGTTTTCCAAGTGCAATAATTCTTGGCTTCTTGAGTGCAGTAATCCTTGGTTTGCCAAGAGCAATAGTCCTTGGTTTATCGAGTGCAGTAATCCTTGGTTTTTCAAGTGCCGTAATCCTTGGTTTATTAATAGCAATAATCCTTGATTAATCAAGTGCAGTAATCTTTGGTTTGCCAAGAGCAATAGTCCTTGGTTTATCGAGTGCATTAATCCTTGGTTTTCCAAGTGCAATAATCCTTGGCTTCTTGAGTGCAGTAATCCTTGGTTTGCCAAGAGCAATAGTCCTTGGTTTATCGAGTGCATTAATCCTTGGTTTTCCAAGTGCAATAATTCTTGGCTTCTTGAGTGCAGTAATCCTTGGTTTGCCAAGAGCAATAGTCCTTGGTTTATCGAGTGCAGTAATCCTTGGTTTTCCAAGTGCCGTAATCCTTGGTTTATTAATAGCAATAATCCTTGATTAATCAAGTGCAGTAATCTTTGGTTTGCCAAGAGCAATAGTCCTTGGTTTATCGAGTGCAGTAGTCCTTGGTTTATTAATAGCAATAATCCTTGGCTTATCGAGTGCAGTAATCTAAGTGTTTTTATTTAGTCCTTTAATAAAACCTTTTAATAAAAAATTTTACACTACTACTTTTAAACTACTTAGATTCGAACCTAGGTCGCTGCATTAGCAGTCTGGTCTGTTCAGCTCTAGGCTAGCTCTCATCGAAGTTATCAGTGATGTTGTACCACTTATATAATTCAACACTCACACCAAGTCAGGTAGAGTAAAAAGTCTCACGAAGCAGTTATGACATAATCAATTTCTTAGGCAAGTCAGTACCAGTGTCTATGAAAGTTTACAATATGGTTACGTAATATAAATTCAGTACTGCGCTATGCTTTCACACTCAAAGCTGTGACGCAATTCAATTGAGTGTCAAATTTAGCCAGTACACAGACGATAAATAAAGTGTATTGTGATGCAATCTATTTCAGAATCAGAATTCAACCAGTCAGTTTTTCTGCTAGCATTCTTACGATGCATTTCAAGTCGAAAGAGCTGCTTGACCTTTGCAAAAAAGCATGTTTTTCGAATATTTAATCCCTTTAGCATCAAGCAATTTCTTAGCCACGATGCATGTACTGTCACGGGAAAATTTCTGATCGAACAGTGCAAGTTCGAAGAAAATCGGTAGAGCCGTTTTTGCTAAAATCGATCACACACACACACATACACACACACACATACCGACAGACCATTTTTAGTATATTGGATTCTCAGATTAGAGAGTGATTCTCAGATTAGAGAGAGTGATTCTGAGATTAGAGAGAGTGATTCTCAGATTAGATAGTGATTCTCAGATTAGAGAATGATTCTCAGATTAAAGAGTGATTCTGAGATTAGAGAGAGTGATTCTCAGATTAGATAGTGATTCTCAGATTAAGGAATGATTCTGAGATTAGAGAGAGTGATTCTCAGATTAGAGAGTGATTCTCAGATTAGAGAGTGATTCTCAGATTAGAGAGAGTGATTCTCAGATTAGAGAGTGATTCTCAGATTAGAGAGTGATTCTCAGTATCAGATTAGAGAGTGATTCTATTCTCAGATTAGAGAGAGTGATCCTCAGTATCAGATTAGAGAGTGATTCTCAGATTAGAGTCTCACCTAGCAGCCTCCTGTTCCAGCACAATACCATCTTCCTCATCCCTGTAGCCGTAATAATCAACGTCAATAAATTTTGCCAACTCGCCGCGAGTTTTCCTAGGCGGCGGAGTCGGATCGGCCTCGAACAATTCCCGAACTCCGGGCAGAAACCTGGTGGCGCCGAAGTAGCGGTAGCCCCGACATCCCGGCGCCTCCTTGCCGTCGCGTTCCAGCATCCGGGGCGCGTCCTTGCGATAGTCCGGCCCGCCCAGCTCCTTGATTCGATCTTCCCAATGGGATTTTTCGCGAAATAATTTATTGATTTCGTCGTTTAAATCTCGGAGCTTGAATTCGCCAAGGCCGGGGTTTTGAATTTGGCCCACCTGGCAGAAGGTTTGTGGGGGTGGGGCGGGTGGTTGTAATTAGTCAGCAGTTGTGGAATCGAACCCCGCTACTGCACAATTATTACTCATGTTACTATAGAGCAATTCCAACTTATTATCTCATGGCGAGATCTCACCATGAAACGATGAGATAAGATGAAAATAAATCTCATAATGAGATATCATGCTGAAATCTCAGGTGAGATCTAATCTTACTCTGAAACAATGAGATAAGATAAGAATAAACCTCATAGTGACATCTCATGGTGAGATTTCAGGTGAGATCTACTCTCACTTTTTGTCTCATGCTTACTCTCATTGTACTTTTACTAGATCTCACTCTACTTTTCATTGTATTTTGGCAGATTATCATTGAAATCTCACCAAGAAACGATTAGATAAGATGAGAGTAAATCTCATAGTGAGATATCATGCTAAATATCTCAGGTGAGATCTACTATCACCCTACATCTCATACTTACTCCTATCAAGTACTTTAACTAGATCTCACCCTATTTCTCATTATATTTCGCTGATTAATCATTGAGATTTCACCATGAAACGATGAGATGAGATGAGATGAGAGTAGAACTCATAGTGAGATCTCATGGTAAGATCTGATATGAGATCTACTCTCATCCAACATTTCATTGTACTTTAACGAGAGTGAGTGGCTGAGATGCCATAGTAAATTCTTATCTCAGCTAATTACCTACTAATCTGTGAATAAATAAACAAACCTTGAACGCGATCTCCTTGATAATATCGCGACGCCAGCGAATGGCTTCCTGTAAATCGTTGCACTCTGTGGCTAAATATGGCCGTCGACGAGCCTTCTCGTGCGCCTTGTCAACAAAAACACTTCGCCAACGCGCCAAAGCTGTCATGGCCTTCTCAGAGTTGCGAGCCATGCTTCTACTTTAATTGACTTGAGATGTATTTATTGTGTTCTATTAAGTGACCAGTGTATAGTAGTCACACAAAAAAATGAGGAAATAATTAAGAAACTTTATTAAAGTATTATTACAAAACCAAAAGTTAAAACTTAATTTAAAATAATATATAGGTTAGTCTTAAGCATCAGAATCATTGTCCTATTTGGCAGCCTAAGTATAAATTCAGGAGAAACACAAGAAGGCATTAGAGAAAAGAATTAAAAATAAAATAAAATATCAACATCTCTACCTCATTCTTAATAAAGGAACTTGCAGAAGTCTACAGAATGACTCCATGTTTGTTGATTATTTAAGTTTGACAATTGATACAATAGGCCTACCAACAGTCCAAATAATGATAAAATTATTTATAATTCAAATGAAATGTAACATAAAGCCCTATAGGAAAAAGTTGTAAAACTGCGGACAGCGTCCAGTGCACTTTCAAAATTTTACTAAAGTGCAGTGTGCACACAGGTGCACAGCGCCTGTGCGCGCGCTGCCCTTTCCTGCTGGCTACTGCTCTAGCAAATAAATATACATGGAAGAGGGCCTAATACCTTTGTAGAAGGGGCCTATACACTCATAATTTCTTGTATAATGCTTAGAGATGTTCAAAATTTGGAATTTTTAAGAGTGAATTTTGATTTAAAAAAACATTTTGGAAGTCAACATTTTGGAAGTATGTAAAAGAGTGGCTAAAAATAAACTAATTTGTGCTACATATACATGTATTTTGTTTTGCATAAGCAGTAAATCAAGAATAAAAAAGTGAGTTTTGGTCATACTAAACTTTGTTTTTCTGAATTTTGATTTTGGAAAATATTAATTATGGTTTTAGAAAGTTAGCAAACTTTGAGTTTGATAGAAAATGATTTCTAATAATCCTAAAGTGCAGTAAAATAATTTGACTCTTTTTCTGAAGTGGGCATCCGCAAGTTTTCAACATTTATTCCAATAGGGGAAAAAAGCAAGGAGCTAATTTGGGATCTGGGGTTAGTATCTAGGAAGTTGATGTTACAATGATATAACAGAAACTAAATTATAAAAAATATTCATAAATGTATTATATAAGGACTTAAGTACCTTTTAGTTAATTAGAATATATTGAACACAAAATATTTTTGATAGTCTTCAAATGTTTAAGTATGGCACTTATGCATAAGACTTAGATATAGGCCCTTATAAATTAATTGCTGAGTCTAGGCCTTATCAATCCCCATATGCCAGGTAAGTCTTCTGAAAATTATACATATTATGTCCCTTTAAATTTTTATCAAACTTGTTTGCCTCATTGCTATTATGTATACTGCAAAAAGAAAACAGAGTTGAGATAAATGTTTTTTTGTAACAAAAATTGACCTAAAACCATTTAAGCCTAAACGTTAAAGCATAGAATTCTTTGTATCGGCAACTGATCAAAAGGGCGACAGATGAAAAGGGCGACAATTAAAAGGGCGACAATCAAAAGGGCGACAGTCAAAAGGGCGACAGGGTATTAGACCAAGAACTACTTAAGTGGAAGGACGGGAAACCTCGTTTCTTAGAAAATCTTAGAATCTTAGCAATAACAATTTTTGTGCTAACAATTTGTACTTGTATGTTAGAATGGGGTTCTAATATTTAATGTACACTCATACATTGTACATTGAAACATAGATCAGTGGGGTTTATTTATTTCATTCACTGAAATCACTATACCATATAAGTGCTGAGTGTGGTTGCCACACCTAAATTTAAAAAAGCTGCTCTCTTACAATTACTGTCTTAAGTTTTTTGTTGGCACCAAAATAGGACTGTGAAATTCTATTTATTGTTGATCTAATGATGTACATTTTTTGGGGGGTATAAGGGGATAGGTAAGGGCTGCGTTGAGCTTGAGTGTGTACATGTAGCCATTTGGTTTAGTTGGGTGCATATATAGCTATATATAGTTATGCTTGTAGAAAGCTGGTGGAAGCAGGCTGCATATTGATTTCTTTAAAATGGATAACTCATGCATAGTATGTGAAAATGAGGTCCGCCAACGTCAGCAAGGCTTGCAGTGTGATGGCTGCCATCGTTGGCAACACCAAACATGCAACAGTGGCATTACACAAAAGCAATATCGCACTCTCCAGCATTTGGACAACTTTGACTAGAGGTGCAGTAACTGTAGTATCCTGCAGCAATAGCCACAGGACACTGTCAGCAATCATGCTCCTGAGCAGGATGCCAATCAACCATCGGTAGAGGTAATTTTTGAGGATGAGGATATCACTCAGAGTGAGGATGTGAGCGAGGATGTGGATGGAAATGATGTCAGTCAGGATGGTGTGCCAACGGACACTAGCATAAGCATTCGAGATCCAGCTCCTCGGGAGATTGCAAATTTTGAATTGATTCGTGATGGCTCAAACAAGAAGAAAGATATATTAATTGTGGATAATCAATACAGCTTTGGTGTGTCACGGACTCGTGGCAACAACACATACTGGCAATGCTCGCAGCGCAAAGCACACTGTGGCGCCACAGTGGTTCAAAAGGGTGACACCTTCACCAAAGGCCACAGTCACCACAACCATCCTCCACTTCATAGACCAGCAGAGGAAAGAAAGTTGAAACAGCGTGTTGAAACTCAGGCGCAACAAAAACTGTTTCAGTCAGCACCTCAAATTGCACGAGAAGAGCACTACAGAGCCTAGCGAGGAAACATCTAATTCTACCTGCTCATCAAGCTCCTATTCAATGAAGCGTGAATGATCCCCGTAGAGGTTAGTGAAATAAATGGACCTCACTGAACCACATTTTAACATTTAATAGTGTGTCCAATACGTGTACAGCTTTTATACAACCCCATTTTAACTGCTTGTACAATTTTAACAACATATTTTAACAAATACAAGTATGATACATGTTTACTACTTTTAACAAATACTTTTAATGTACGTGGAACTCGTATTTTCAATATAAATACACTGTAACTGTCGCCCTTTTGACTGTCGCCCTTTTGACTATCGCCCTTTTAACTGTCGCCCTTTTGATCTGTCGCCCTTTTGACCTGTAGCCTTTGTATCCATGTTGTTGTTTTATTTAACTATTAATACAAGGACAAAGCTTAAATGTTTTTAGGCCTAGTTTAATATATAAAAATGATGTTTTTTTAAAGCTTTGTTTTTTATAATTTGTTACAAAGTTTAATTAAATAATGACATTAAAAGCAATACCAAAAGCTTTATAATCCATTATCAACTTTAAGTCTACTATATTAATCTTACAGATTCTATAACGCTAGGATATACTTTGACAATTTTTGTAAGAGTTTGTTTTTTATTCCTTCAGTAATATTGGCGGAGTAAGGTGTATATTTATATAGTCTACTTACAAATAATAAATATATATATATTATTTACTACAACAAAATATTTTTTCTATATAAAAAATAAGGAGATCCTCTAGGCCTAGTTTAGCACATTTAATTATTTTTTTAAATTTTAGCAAAGTTTTAACAATGGAACAACAGAGTTTTTATTAGACTACTAACTGGAG
>NIVC01002606.1:0-81122 GCA_002269645.1 Macrostomum lignano | reverse complement strand
TGGGTTGGGATAGGGCATCCCAGTAGATGGGGGGGATAAAATACACCAGGAAATGGATAGGGATAGGGATAGGGATAGGGATACGGATAGGGATTGGGATAACTTAGGTAGGGATTACTTAGATACGGATTCATAGTACTGGAAAAAAGACTGGCGTGGGCTTTTAAACTTATTTTTTATTTTGTTCGGGCGTATAGTGAAATTGTTAAGAACAGAGTTGGTTATATATACTATAGTGTACAGTGGCCAAAACCAGATAATGGCTGCCTGCTCCACCACCCCAAATTTGCTGTTTTTTCACCCCCAAATCTCTTGTTATCTCTAACAATGATTGGCTCACCCTGTCGGCTTTTGATTCCTGAGTTATTTCTAACCAATCACCTAACTCCCCAGCCCAGCCTAATAATTAAGCCTATATTTTGTTTTCAGTGGACAATGAGGGTGAGACATCATACTTAATCACCTCATTATTGATTTTATCTGGTGTCTCTCTACCTCTGTCGTGAAAATTTAGCTACAAAATGCACTTTTAAGTTTAAGTGTAAGTTTCAGTTTTGTTTTGTAAAAAATAACAAAAGTTATTATTATATAATTTGATATTATATCTGTTAGTATTTGTTCTTGTAGTCCAAAAAATCAATAACTTTCCGCGGCACGCGTAAACAGCCCAAATAAAGTAATTGCATGAAAAAAGTCTCAGCGATCCAGTTCGACCCAGCGGAGGGGTTGGCGCTGACTGCAGCCCCCAATCGACCCCAGCCTAAACCAGCGGACCAATCAGAGGCCACCAAAATTATAAAGGTGGCTAAAATTTACAAACAGGGGTGACTAAAAAATAGAATAGAGTGGACGGTAAGAAAAAGGCTATAACAGAAAGTCGAGATGCTGACCAATCAGACGGCAGCGAGAAAATATTGAGAGTTGTTTTGGGACGAAGGGGTGGCTGCAGGGCTGCAATATATAATAAAAACAAACTGTAAATGCAGTAAACTTTTCGCCTCAACTGTTTCAAGTCAAGCATCACTTTTATCTACTTTTAACTTAGATTCTTTAAGTAACGAAGAGAAATGGAATCAAACCCTACGCCAGCCCAGAAGGTCAAATTCGGCATCTCTGCTCTTCTGCCCGGCTTGATGGATTCACCGGTCGTTGGTCTGATAACGAGACTGACAAAAATCCACGCCTACGAGAACAACAAAGCTGGATCAGGCCAAGTGTTCTCCTTCACTTTGACTGACGAGACTGCAGACATCAGAGTGAGCGTTTTTGGCAAGGACCTGAAGTCATTGCTGGAAATGTGCCAAACGGTCGAGACAGTGCGCATTTCTGGAGGCTGGATCAAAAAGGCTGACCCAAGGTACAACACTACGGAAAACGAGTATGAGATGAGCGTCTCAGTTGACAAAAGCGGCACCATCATGACTTCAAACGAGACGGTCAACAGGCGTCCCCGGGACTACAGGAGGATATCGGAAATTTCTGCATGCCAAATGAAAACGTAAATATCTTGCACTTTGTGCCTTTATTTTCTTTTATACATTTCCTCGTGCTTTGCTTTACTTTAGGGTTACGGTTAGAGTTAGGCTGAGGTTAGGGTTAAAAGCTTGACCGATTTTTTAAGATTTCAAGGCTTAATGGGGAGGGGGGCATCGATGAGATGTCAAGGGGGGAAATTGATATGCTAAGGCTTGTGGGGGGAATTGCTAACATGCCAAGGCTTACAAGGGACTGCTGAGGTATTGCAAAGAGACGCTACATGTAGTTTATTAAAAAACTTGTAATGCATTTTTTGGCTGCCCAACGGGGGGCGCTGATTGCTAGTCATTCAGCTAAATTTGCCCTACTCAAAAACTTTCACCGTACGACAGGAAAGTTGACGTTCGTGGCATCATTTCTGCAGTTGAGAAGCCAAAGGAAGTAAAAACTGGTGCCGGAAAGCTCGTCGATTTAGCAAAAGTTACCATCGTTGATCGGTCCGGGTCCTCTGTGTCCTGCACTTTTTGGGCCAGTTCTTCTGCGCAGGTGAATAATTGGTCTATCGGCGACATTCTCGCGATTCATGGCTCTCAAGTCCAAGAGTACGCCCAGATGATAAGCCTCGGCTGTTCGCAAGCAGAAGTGCATCACTGGCCAGAAAATTCGCAAGAGTTCTCCGACCTAACCGAGTGGTACAACGGCGCCACAGCTAGCCAGCAGCATTTCGAGGCTGTGCGAGCGACACAGATTCCACCACCTGAGCAGCAAGCATCACATGATGAAGAAATGACATTACACTACCCCGAACGAATGTTTCACCAGTTTAACAACATGCGAAGAATAAGACTGCGTTTCGGAAGCAAAGAGGTTAGTTTATTTCGAAAATGTGTGTTCACTTTAGTTTAATCAAAGGCAGTTATTATTGTATACTTCTTATGAGTGTTCACTTCAATTTAATCAAAGACAGTTATAATTATATACTTTTCAAACCGAATCCCACTTCACAGGTAACATTTTCACGAGATTCGAACAGCTGGAATCAGCAGATGCCCACAGGCTCTACACCTAGGCCTCTGTACACGAGTGACATGTCTCAGCAGAACAGCTGGAATCAGCAGGTACCCACAGGCTCTACACCTAGAACTCCGTACACTGGTGACTCGAGCACTCGAAATCAAGAATTTTTGACATCACCAGCAGAAGATGAAGACTAATTTTTTCTTTTTGAATTTCTTCAAACTGAATTCGAACAGATATCAATCAGAACATTTTTTCCTCAACCTCTATTTCTGTGCTGTTGTCTTTTAACTTTCGCAAATTTTGAATTTCTTTAAACTGAATTCGAACAGATATCAATCAGAACATTTTTTACTCAACCTCATTTCTGTGCTGTTGTCTTTTAACTTTCGCAAATTTATGCCTCAAAATGCAGCTAAAGATATATTTTTAAGATCTAAAAATCCATTTTAAATTTGTAACTGTAGAAGGGCTTGAATAATATCACCTTTTTTACTTACAGTAGTAATAAGTAATAATCACGCAAAATTCGCTAGCAGTTTGACAAGTTTGAATATTTTTATTTGCATCAATTTGCGACGGAGCCTACGTCTTAAATTCGATAAATAAAAACGATTTTCGGGAAAACTTTTACCCAAGGCGTAGGCTCTGAATATTTGTCTTTGTCTTTATTTTTCAACTGTTGTTAAACAGTCGGACAAAGGTTTATAGTAGAAGAAGATAATTTTTAAGATACAGGCTTTAACAGTATAATATTTAGATAATAAAATAATAAGTAATACTAAAAAGAGCAAGTTTTAAATTTCGAATGCAATACGATTCATTGAAACTTCTTATTAATTCAAAAAGATAAATGAACGAGTAAGAACCGCTGAGCGTAGGGGAAAGAATAAAACGAAAGTTAGTGTTGTTTAGTAATAAACGAGTACAGTAATTTATTGATTTACCAATTTAATAGTTAAACAATATTCAAGCAGCCACTATAATATTGTAATATTATGCAAATCATGTAACAGTAAAGCTCACTTTCTCAAGGAAATTTTCCGTTCATCTCTCCTTCTCGCTCAGATTTTTAGTTTGGCTCTCTTTCGTTTGCACTTTCGCTTTTTCTTGGTTCTCCCTATTGTTGTCGTTTCTCAGCCAGTTCAAGAACTCTTTCTCAGCTTTGCAATCATCATTTACTCTGCTTTCGCTGTGAATCCAGGGCGTCGCCAACAGAGGGGACATCTTTCCCTAGTAAAAGCTATACGGCCTCACCACCCAACCGTGTGACCCAATATTGAAATCAATAGTTTTCCTTCGGCAAAAAATATAGTGCCTGCAATTCTGCCGCATTAATAATGAAAACTAAGTACGTGCGGGACCAAAATGAGTTTCTGCGGCGCTACAAGTAGTGCCAGCGCTTAAACGAGTGCCTGCGGCGCTAAAATGAGTGCCAGCGCCAAAATGAGTGCCTGCGGCGCTAAAATGAGTGCCTGCGGCGCCTAAATGAGTGCCTGCGGCGCTAAAATGAGTGCCTGCGGCGCTAAAATGAGTGCCAGCGCCAAAATGAGTGCCTGCGGCGCTAAAATGAGTGCCTGCGGCGCTAAAATGAGTGCCTGCGGCGCTAAAATGAGTGCCAGCGCCAAAATGAGTGCCTGCGGCGCTAAAATGAGTGCCTGCGGCGCTAAAATGAGTTCCTGCGGTGCAAAAATGAGTGTCTGAGGCGCCAAAATAAGTGTCTGCCTGCGGCGCCAAAACGAGTGTCTGCGGTGCCAACATGAGTTTCTGTGGTGCCAAAATGAGTGTCCGCCTGCGGTGCCAAAATAAGTGTCTGCCTGCGGCGCCAAAACGAGTGTCTGCGGTGCCAAAATGAGTTTCTGTGGTACCAAAATGAGTGTCTGCGGTGCCAAAATGAGTTTCTGTGGTACAAAAATGAGTGTCTGCGGTGCCAAAATGAGTGTCTGCCGGCGACGCCAAAATGAGTGCTTGCGGTGCTAAAATGTGTGGCGTTTGTGGCGCTGGGATGAATGCCGGCTACGCCAAAATAAGCGCTGAAAAAACCGATTCTCAAAATAATGTAGGAATGCACATGTAGAATTCTTGGCTTTGTCTCCCCCACCATAAATTCCACGGCGGCGCCTTAAATGAATCCTTTGACCTTTCTGAAGTTTGCAATTTTCATTTTCTGCAATTTTGCATTACTCCTTGACTCAGCTTTTGGAAAAATATTTTCTCAGCAATAATCCCATCTAACTCTAATTTTAAGTTAGATCTCTCGATCTCATATTTTTGTTGGTCTCTTTCTTTCGCGCTAAGATTTTCTGTTCGGCTCTATTTCCTTAGCCTTTGCGCTTTGCCTCAGTCTATTCGTATTTATTGTTTCGCCAAAGATTAAGAAATGAAGTAAGACAAAAGCTTCATTCAGGGCCTTCGCCTTAGTTAAAATTGACATCTTGCGAGTTTCGTATATTATTCAACTTTCAATATATGGAAGACGAAGGCCCCGTCGCAAGTTGATGCAAATCGTTTTTTATGAGCTTACAGTCCACAGTTGTTACAGGTGACTTGAGATATTTTGGATTTTTGAAAAAAGACTGTCAATCGTAGTTTGCGTAAAAATTCACTCTAAATGTTAAGTTTTTGCACACCTTGGAAAACTAAAATTTAAAAACAAAATTGTTTCGTCTTTTGCATAAATTTGCGATATAAAATAGGTAAAGTTAGTATTCGAATTATAATGAAATTTCAGGTGAAAAATAAAAGACAAATTAACTGCTCATCAAAGACTTAATTCATTCAAAGCAGTGCAAAAGAAGGTTTGTTTCAAAAGTTACTTTCGGCTAATATGAAATTGCCTTAAAGTACAAATTAACTGTAAAATGACTGTAAAAATTAATACAATGAATAAAATAAGCCTAATTGAGCTTCAACATTAAGTTCATCAGCTATTAGCTCGTACTCACTGCCATGCAATATCTACGCTTCGTTAGAAATGAGGTTGGGGCAATAAATTTCCTGCGATTCTTTTAGGAATGAGAGCTATTGACAGCTATTGCTTTAGAGAATGAGAGCTATTACTTAAGAGATATGGGAAATAATTATTCTATTTTTCCTTAAAAATAAATGAATATACTTTCTAGCCTTTTGCATAAGGAAAATTATTGCTCACCCCTCATTTTTTACGATAAATAAATTAGTCTTCAGTGAGAACTTCTGGAAACACAACGTTTCTGGTCCTTGTTCCCGGAATCCGGACGCGAACATTTGCCGCGTTCTTTGCTCGTGACAGCGCCGTGTACAGCTGGCCATGCGTGAAGCAACCGACTGACAGGTCAATGCCAACTGTGTCCAGAGACTGTCCCTGCGACTTGTGAATCGTCAGGCAGAAACTCGGCTTCACAGGGAACTGCAGCCGCTTAAAACTGACGGGGAGGTCCGCATTGCTAGGAATCAGCGGGATTCGCGGCAGAAGAATCTCGTCTCCCGTGAACTGGCCGGCGGCAATCTTGCATCTAAGCACGTTCTCGCCCATTGCGAGTATGATTAGCCGCGTACCATTGCACAATCGTGGCGGGTTGATGTTCCTGAGAAGAACTACTGGCATACCCACTTTTAGCCTCAGCAAGTGAATCGGAAAGTTCGGGGCATCCAGCTGGTTGAGCAACTCAGGCGGGAAGTGCGTAGCGGCATCCTCATCGGCCACACTGTCTATTGAGCGGTACTCCCGCAGGCTGCCGGGGAACATGCCCAGGCACGTCTCGTTGATGGCATCCACTGAGTCATTGTACGGCGCCAGGATCGCTCGGCTTGCAAAGTAGCCGTCCCTCTCCACTGACGCCTCAAACGATGGGTACACAAAATTTATCAGATCATTGAGCGGCGCCTCCGCAGAAATGATGATCTCAGCAGGAAGAGACACTTTCTCCTCTGCATCCTGCTCAATTGTTCCGGATCCGATCTGGGGAGTTAAAAGGCAAATATTTAAAACGCTAGACAGACTTTGAGCTAGGCATTCTTGAATAAGCCACAATTTAAAAAATGGAGCTCTCAACACGAAAGAAACCGAATATCCTTAAGTCTTCTAATTAATAAACTGATGAAAACAAACTTACCTGCTTGAGTAGCTCGGTGTATCTCAAATACGTTGCAGAATCGGAACTGCTCAGCAATCGGATGTTTCTTGTAAGGCGATGCCGCCGGAAAAATTTCCACAGTGGGGATCTGCTGACACACGCCATGACGCTGTTGGCTCGAGTCCCGTGCACCACAACGGGCAGCAGCTGGCGAAAGTCCCCAGCGCAAACGAAAACCACTCCGCCGAATGGCACGTCCTGCTTCCGCACGTCTCGCAAGCACCGGTCAACGGCCTCCAAATCCTTCCAGTTTGTCATAGAAATCTCGTCCCAGACAATTAGACGCACTGTCCGAAATACAGCGGCCTGTTTGGACTGCGCTCCAACAGCGCACACGTCTTTGCTCGAACGGATCGCCCGAATTGGTATCTTGAACCTGGCATAGACAAATAGTTTACCATGCCGAACATATTTACAGCACACGAAATATTTACAACTGCTTTTTGAAATATTGACAATAAATTACTCACGTTGAATGCGCCGTCTGTCCACCTGGCAAAAGAGTCGCTGCGATTCCAGAAGCCGCAACGGCGAGGGCGACTTCACCCCGGCTGCGCACGAAGGCTAGCAGAACCTCTAGCAGGAAGGTCTTGCCAGTGCCAGCAGGTGCGTCCAGGAAGTGCAAGCCGCTGGTGCCGTCCACAAGATTCTGAGTCACGGACTCGTACACCGCTTTCTGCTCATCTGTCAGCATTGGTAAGCGCGCCTCAGTAATCAGTGCCTGCTCAACCGTATCAAACTGCATTGGTCCATCTTGAGGTATCACGGAGGCCGCAGGCAGGCCGTACTCTGGCAGGCTTCTCCCGCCCATGGAGATCAGCATGCTCTGAAGCTCACGCAGCGCCAGGTCAGTAATCTCCTCGGTGCTCAAGTCTCGGTGGTGAAACCGCAGGTCCTCGCTGAGATCCTCGGCAAAACTGCACCAGAGGTCGCTGCCATCCTCAGGCTCACCCCATATGAGAATTACGGCCAGAAGATGTCTCAGGGCTCTTGGCATTCTTGACTGAACGGCCTCAGCTAGACACCGCCGCCAGTGATCATCTCGCTGCAGCAGGCCAAGGGCCATGCAAGCAGCCTTGGCGCTCGGATGCACAACGCCGTCCACGGTCTGCAGCGCCTCGAAGCTAGTCGGTCCCCTAACATTCAAAAGGAGCATTCGAACATAAAATAAATCACCTGCTCTTGGACTCACCGTGTACATGCGTGCAACGTTTTTGTTCCGCACTACACCCGGATGGCCATCGACTCGCACACCCTGCTTGGCCCGCCGCCACTCTCTTTCGCTGGAGTGCCACACAAAGTAGGACGGCACCTCCGTGTAGAGCAAGGACCCAGCAAATTCGTCAATACGGCACAGCTTGAAAAATGCCGTCAACGTCGAATCCTTCGGCGTTCTCGCTTTTGCTCTTGCGGTCCCCTCGTTGAAATACACGAGCTGCTCTTCCGACTTGTGAACGCAGAGTCGGATGACCGCCGGAAACCTGTTGTGCACCTGATCAGAAAGTGGAAGGAAAATATACAGCCTTCAAGTTTCGATGAAATTCAATTTATACTATGACGAGGTGTTCACAGCTCTGGTTAAAATGAGCCAATAATAATTAGAATGCGAATTACTTCAAAGCCCAAGATGGTATTCACGGCTTCCATTGGACCAATGTAGCGCGCGGACAGGTACTCCTTAATCTCATCACGCGGCTTATTTCCTGTCGTTTGCGTCGGCTGCTGGTCACCCACTGCCTGCTCTCTCGGTTCAGTAGAATTCCTATTGGCATCGACTTTGAACGTCGCCATGTCGCCACCCTTTAACAGGTACTTGATCACGTACTTGACCGACTTCACAGTGGCGCAAACTTCGACGTTCAAGTGGCACGCAAACTGGAGCAACAGGTCAGGGCTGTACGGAACGACCCACCTGTTTTAATGAAAAAATAATATCATTAACTTTCAGAAACAAAAGCTGCAATGCACAACTAAGCAATATATTAGCGTTTGAACTTCCCTGTTGTCCATGCGAATGCTCCGGCCTTTGAAGAGTTTGTCCACTGTAAATCCGCCCATCTCAGGCGACAGTCTGCGGTACAGTGGGTAGCCAGTATCGCTGGTCAGCGTCACCTGCTGGAACTCTTTCGGAAAGCCCTTGCTGCATTCGCCATTCTCCATGCAAGGACACGCCGGATTCTCCTTGCCGCAGGGGCCATGGATCATGTGCGTCTTCACCAGCTCATACAGCACAGGCTGCTGCTCTGGGTCCGGAATCTCGGCAGACACGATGTCATCGTATCGGTCCGGAGTCACTCGCTGACCGCTCACGAGCCACAGCAGAAAGTGCACATGGGGAAGACCTGGAGCGTCAAAAAAGTATTAAAAAATATCACAAAACCTTTGTAAATCTAAATTTTAATAAATCATAAAACTTTGATTCTTGCAAGTCAGAATTTTTACTCACCACGCTTCTGGTACTCCAGTGAGCAAACGTGAGCGGCCTCTTTCCCATAGCGCTTGGTCAACTGGGCCAGAAGAGCTTTCCTCTTCATTTCAAAGACTCGGCTAACAATGTCCGGCCGGTCTTCTGCCCGCTGTCCAGGCAGCAGCTGAGCGCTGATCTCCGGCCATTTCGGATTGCACGTTGCGGTGACAAACAGGTCCGGCTTACCGAACTTGTGAACATAGGTCATAGCGTCCTGTAGCCTCTCCATCAGGTACCTTGGCCCGCCAACGAAGCTCGAAGACAGAAGCACATGCGCGGGCTTGCCTATGTCACTCGGATCTCTGTCGGTAGACCTGCCATCAGCCGCAAACAAAGCGTCCCGCAGACCGCTATACGTCTCGCTGCGCAGGTCCTGCTGATGGGTCCGCAAATACAGCAGCCTCTCTGCCTCAATCTTGGCACACATGTCCACCAAGTACTGCTGAAATAATCTTCGGCCATAGTGCAGCACACTGAACTGGCCCGCTCGCACCATGATTTCGCTCGCATAGTATTTCATGGGCGTTAATTTCTTGCCATTACTCATCAGCAACTCCGGGTGCCAGCCATCTTCGCCATTCGGGAACAGCAGCACATACTCCAGCGGGTCGTATGAGCGGTGCGTCTCACTGATTCGCTGGGAACCGCCTCCACGCAGCTGAATCACGACGTCCCGACTGGCCGGTGTGTTCTCATTGTCCTCAACGATCAGGATACCGACCTCGTTCGCCGTAGGCAAGTTGTAGCGCCTGATTTCAAACGGATTTTGTGGGATACAGAGTCTGTACAAATTGGATAATTAGATACTTTATTACGCAAAATATGTTATTAAAGTGTCTTGCAGACATACCGAATGTGTTCCCCAGATGGTCGACGGTCAGGGTGAATCACGATTCGCGCATCTCCCAACTCCGGATCTTGACTGATTCGATGAGCGACTGCCCTCAGGCTGCGGACATAGCCGTTACACTCGTGAAGCAGCGTCTGCAGCAGCTCCAGTAGCTCCGGCTTCACCTTCTGGCTGAGACTCTGGCGGCTTTCAAGTTCGCGATCATTGAAATACACTTGCCAGCCATGGGGCTCAGCTGAATCTTCTGCAAACAGCGACGCCGTGTTGTGATGCAACTGGCCGCTGATGATGAAGCTGGGACACCAGCCTGGCACCAACCGCAGTTTGGCACCCAGCGATGTCAGGTGCAGCGCCGAGTTGTAACTTCTAATGTTGGTCAGGAACTCAGCACTCATTCTGTGCTGCCCCATGTACAGATCCGCCAGCACTTGAGGCACGGTGCGGCTGGGTAGCTTTACCTTGCCTTTGGCGCAGCAGAAATTCCTCGTCTCAGAGCACCAAAGTAATGCACCGCATTGGTCGCATGCTCTGTCCATTGGGCCACAGTTATGGGCTGGCGCTTCAGGCCTGATAATCCGTTCTGGCCTGTGATTGGAAGGATTAGGATTAGGAAGGATTAATGGCAAATAGTTTTCCCGGTTAATCTTTCATTTTACAAAAAAATATTAGAATAAAACTTAAAACTTGATTTCGATGACAAATAAATTATGATGACCAGTCACACCAATGACCTACCTCTCTTGAGCAGGTCTTGCGCCAAAATGACCTGCACTCTGCTGAGTTAATCTTGGCTCCTCTGCATCTGCAATGGGCTCAGAAACTGAAATCGGATTAGCAAATCGCAATGACTCATAATGCTCATGACGCAAAAGAATTCGGACGATTGCAATCGGTGGCTGCAAAGGGGACATACAGTACTGCAATACACTGCCATTTTCTTGATAAATTACCAGATCAACATTAAAACAACGGCTTAAAAGCGGAACAACTTCATCAGGCACATATGTGCCTTCAGAAAAAGATGAATCAACAATGAAATCAGCATTTTCTGGCAAAACAAAGCCTTGTTCAATCAATTCTGGCATAATCTGCACTACACGGCTCGTCAGCTCGTGTCTTAAAGATGCTGCATCGGTCTCAAGTGGAGTGCCCTGCAACTGGTCACAGACTGCATGAAAAAAACAGTTCCCATCACCAGGAATTCGAATTATGCGCAACGCATCAAAAGGTACCACAGACGGTGTGGCCAACTCACTACTATCAAACCTGGAATAGAGGAAATAAAGATTTAGTATATTTGGATTATACACAACTTCATTTGGCGGTTCTTAGAATAGTGAAGAATATTTTTATGCCATTCTACATTCTTACAAACCAGTCTAAAATGTAATTGCATTATAAACAAAGATTCTTCGAAAACCATTTTCATCAGTAAAAAATGCTTAACCGATTCTCATAAATTAATATTGTTATATTAAATACCTATCTCATAGATTTAAGATTCTTCGAAGCCGACTCACACATATAATATTCTTAGAAACAGGCTTCAAAACTTAATATTATTAGAAACCGAATTTATTTTAATTGTAGATTCTATCTAAAATACTTATCTCATATGTATAATTCCTGGAAGCCTATCTCAAAAATATGAGAAAAATTGCGTTAAAAGACTTAGAAATGGGCTCTAGTTTTTCAGTATAAGCCTATGTACCAATTAAACAACAACTACAATACAAAATACCCATAAAAGAATAAACATGAACACAACGGGCACATTGATTATTATCATTTAACGGTCACAGTGTGTTAAGAATGATCACAGAAATATATAATAGCTCAGATTAAAACGTCATCCTACCTGCTAACCGACACTCCTCGACGGCGAATTTGTTCGGCTTCGATTCGAGCTCTTCGTTCATCTTCGGTTTCTGAAGCGCGTCGCTTCTCTGCACGAATTCTGTCTGCAGATCTACGCTCTTCACGCTGAGCGTCTGTTTCAGTTGCTCTTTGCTCAGCATTCTCCTGTCGGAGTCTCGTCAGGCGCTCTTCTCGCTGAGCATCGGTTTCACTTGCTCTTTGCTCAGCCTCCTGCTGTCGGAGTCTCGTCAGGCGCTCTTCTCGCTGAGCATCGGTTTCACTTGCTCTTTGCTCAGCCTCCTGCTGTCGGAGTCTCGTCAGGCGCTCTTCTCGCTGAGCATCGGTTTCACTTGCTCTTCGCTCAGCCTCCTGCTGTCGGAGTCTCATCAGGCGCTCTTCTCGCTGAACGGCACTCTCTTGCTGACGCTTCTTCTTGGCATCTCTGCTCTTCTTCAATGCGCTGGTGCCACGTCGAGCCATATTGGAATTCGAATTGAAAAATAAGAATTTTGAGTGATAATGAAAAAATAGTATGGGGGTTGTGTGCGAGAAAAGAGTATGGTATGAAATCTATCATGTCACGCGTTTTAAACTCATCAACCACACAACCCCAAAAAGCTGGACACCATTTGTACACTGTCGTCAGACTGTCAGTGTGTACAGCAAGCCTAAATTCTGTCTCCAACACCCGCCTGCTAATTGGTCAGGACTTTTTACTATTTAATATTCTCTCTAAAACACCTTGGCCCAGTACTGTAATGAATTTTTAAGCCTAAGGCTAACTCTCCCATGTTAAAGGATTGAGATAAATTTTCTGAAGGAGGCGCAAATCTCAGTAGCCAATGTACATCTCTGTGGCATTTAATAATAATTCTATTTATCGATGGATGGTATGCACTTTTTATGATACGACGGTCTTACTAAAACGTACTTTAGCCTATAGATTGGGGTCTTGAATATCGCATATGAAAAGGCAACTCAGGTTTCTTTAGCTTTAGCTTGCGATGTGAATCGATTAAATATACTCGTACGCTCGTATGTGTTTCACTCTCTCACTCTCCCTATTTCCAGCTTTTAAAGTTAGTTTGTTAATTGTGCACGTGAACATTTTATAATACACATCTCTTCTCGCAGTGTACATTTATAATTCTCTAGAGTGGCGACAAAAAATACTAATTTACTGACGCTGCCTAGTTTAATTCCAGTCAGAATGGCTCGCAGTAGAAAGTTCTGTTGACCCTTGCAGAAAGGCATGTGTTATGGAATATTCGTTTATATTCTATGCTTTACATGAGCTACTTATGCTTGAAATGAAACATTTGGTTCTTGGTTCTGGAGTAAGCATCGACATCTCAGCAATTCCCCCACTAAGCGTTTTACATAACGCTTCTTTTACTCGTATGTTTAACGCGATCGAGATGAGCACGAAGCAGAGATGAACACGAAGCAGTTATGAGAGTTATGACATAATCAATTTTTCAATCGGTCAGTATCAGTTCTAATTAAAGTTAACAATATGGTTACGCAGTCTAAATCAAGTCTCGTGCTATGTTTCCACAGAGTGTTTTCAACACTGTGACGCAATTCAAGTCGGAGTTACAATTCAGTTGTGATGCAATCTTTATCACAATCGGAATTCAGCCAGTAGGTTTTTTCTCTAGCATTCTTACAACTCATACAATGCATTCCAGGTCGAAAGAGCTGCTTGACCTTTGCAAAAAAGCATGTTTTTCGAATATTTAATCCCTTTAACATTGAGCAATTTCTTAGCCAAGATGCATGTACCGTCCATGGAAAATTTCTGATCGAATGGTGCAAGTTTGAAGAAAATCGGTTGAGCCAATTTTTCTGAAATCTATCGCATAGCTAGTTAGTTACAGACATTTCATTTTTAGTATATAGGACTAGCAATCTACGCCCCCCGTTGGGGAGCCAAAGAAATGCAATACACGTATTTTTAATAAGCTACATGTAGCCTTGAAATCTTAAAAAATCTCCTGTCAAAATTCTAACCCTAACCAAAACCCTAAATTCAATATTTTGTCCATGAGTTTTTGCATGATCGATGCTTCTATGATTTTTGGCATGACGCTTCCATTGTTTTTGCATAACGCTTCCATTATTTTTGCATGATGCTTCCATGATAAACATTTTTAATAAGCTAAATGAGTTAAGTTATAAGCTACCCTAACCCTAACCCTAACCCGAATCTTAACGCAATAACCCTGAACCTAACCCTAAACCTAAACCCTAATACCAACCCTAACACTAACCCTACAGCCTGACATCTGCATAAGTTTGTGAAGAGCTAGTAGTATTTTTTAGCTTAGTATCTTAGCGTTAGGGAGCCAAAAATACAGTACAAGTTTTGTAATAAACTACATGTAGCATCTCTTTGCAATATACCTCAGAAGTCCCTTGTAAGCCTTGAAATGTCAGTAATTCCCCCCACAAGCTTTAACAAATCAACTCCCCCCTTGACATCTCAGCGATGCCCCAAATAAGCCTTGAAGTCTAAAAAAATCTGTCAACCTTCTTACCCTAACCCTAGCCTAACCCTAACCCTAACCCTAGCCTAACCCTAACCCTAACACTAACCTAACCCTAAAGCATTGAAATTTCAGTAATTCTGAGTCATTATAGCACTACTACAGCGTTATAGCGATTCCCTCGTAGGGATTCCCAAATGAATCTCTTCGCTTCGACATGAAGCTTCTTTTATTTTTTACATTATGCTTTTTCTATCAGTGAGCCCTGAGGAGCCAACAAAAAATGTAATAAAAAGTTTTCATTAAACTACATGTAGCTTCTGACTTTAGCCTTGAAATCTCATTTATACCCCCGTGAGCCTTCACATCTCAGCTATTCCCCCGTAAGCCTTGACATGTCAGCGATGCCCCCATAAATCTTGAAATCTAAAAAAATCCCCTGTTAACCTTGAAACCCGATAAAATATAACCCTCAACCCACACCTGACCTAAACCTAACTTTAACCCAACCTAAAGCCTTGAAATCTCAGCAATTCTTCTCCCCTAAGCCTTGACATTTTAGTGTTTCCTTCTTTAAGAATCACAGCACTATAACGATTTCCACCAAGCTTTGACATTGTAGCAATTCCCAAATGAATCTTTTAACTTCGACATGACTTTTCTTATATGTATACATAGTGCTACTTTTATTTTTTACATGACTCTGCTTCTATCAGCGCCCCCCCTGTGGCGAGCCAACAATGAATGTAATAAAAATTGAGTAAAGTACATGAACTTTGAAGTAGCTTCTGACTTTTGCTTTGACATCTCAGAAACCCCCCCACCTGTAATCTCAGTTATTCTCTGTGAGCCTTGACGTCTCAGTAATTCTCCCCAGCACAGCACTGTACTATAGCTTCATTTAATTTTTATATGACACCTTTAATGTCTGACATGGCGCTTCTTTTGATTTTTACATGACGCTTCTTTTATTCTTCCATTATTCTTCTTAATTTTTTTAAATGACACTTTCATTAGTTTTTATATGAGGCTTCTATGATTGTTTGCATGACGCTTCTATGATTTTACCATGACGCTTCTATTATTGTTTGCATGACGCTTCTATGATTTTTACATGACGCAACTATGATTTTTTAAATGACGCTTTTATGATTTTTTACATGACGCTTTTATGATTTTTTACATGACGCTTCTATGCTTGTTTACATGACGCTTCTATGCTTGTTTACATGACGCTTCTATGATTTTTACATGACGCTTCCATGATTTTTTACATGACACTTCTATGATTTTTTGCATGACGCTTCCATGATTTTTTCATGACGCTTCTGTGATTGTTTATATGACGCTTCTATGCTTTTTATATGACGCTTCTATGATTGTTTACATGACGCTTCTATGCTTTTTATATGACGATTCTATGATTTTTACATGACGCTTCTATGATTGTTTACATGACGTTTCTATGATTTTTTCATGACGCTCCTATGTTTTTTTCATGACGCTTCTATGATTTTTTCATGACGCTTCTATGATTTTTACATGACGCTACTATGATTTTTACATGACGCTTCCATGATTTTTTACATGACGCTTCTATGCTTTTTACATGACGCTTCTATGATTATTTCATGACGCTTCTACGATATCTGCAGGACGCTTCTATGATTGTTTACATGACGCTTCTATGATTTTTACATGACGCTTCTATGATTTTTTCATGACGCTCCTATGTTTTTTTCATGACGCTTCTATGATTTTTTCATGACGCTTCTATGATTTTTTACATGACGCTTCTATGATTTTTTACATGACGCTTCCATGATTTTTTACATGACACTTCTATGATTTTTTCATGACGCTTCTATGATTTTTACATGACGCTTCCATGATTTTTTACATGACACTTCTATGATTTTTTGCATGACGCTTCCCTGATTTTTTACATGACGCTTCTATGATTTTTTACATGACGCTTCTATGATTGTTTACATGACGCTTCTATGATTTTTTACATGACGCTTCTATGATTGTTTACATGACGCTTCTATGATTTTTTACATGACGCTTCTATGATTTTTTACATGACGCTTCTATGATTGTTTACATGACGCTTCTATGATTGTTTACATGACGCTTCTATGATTTTTTACATGACGCTTCTATGATATTTTCATGACGCTTCTATGATTTTTTACATGACGCTTCTATGATACTTTCATGACGCTTTCACGATTTTTTACATGACGCTTCTATGATTTTTACATGACGCTTCTATGATTTTTACATGATGCTTCTACGATTTCTGCAGGACGCTTCTATGATTTTTTCATGACGCTCCTATGATTTTTTCATGACGCTTCCATGATTTTTTGCATGACGCTTCCCTGATTTTTTACATGACGCTTCTATGATTTTTTACATGACGCTTCTATGATTGTTTACATGACGCTTCTATGATTTTTTACATGACGCTTCTATGATTGTTTACATGACGCTTCTACGATTTTTTACATGACGCTTCTATGATTGTTTACATGACGCTTCTATGATTTTTTACATGACGCTTCTATGATATTTTCATGACGCTTCTATGATTTTTTACATGACGCTTCTATGATACTTTCATGACGCTTCCACGATTTTTTACATGACGCTTCTATGATTTTTACATGATGCTTCTACGATTTCTGCAGGACGCTTCTATGATTTTTTACATGACGCTTCTATGATTTTTTACATGACGCTTCTATGATTTTTACATGATGCTTCTACGATTTCTGCAGGACGCTTCTATGATTTTTTCATGACGCTCCTATGATTTTTTCATGACGCTTCCATGATTTTTTACATGACGCTTCTATGATTTTTTACATGACGCTTCTATGATTTTTTAGTTTTCTTCTTGGTGTTAAAAAGCTTTAATTAAAAAAATTCCACTCTCTCAAAATTTGAACCATCGTCCCTGCATTTAGCAGTCAGTCTGTTTACCTCTAGGCTAGCTCTCATCGTTTTGATAACATGAATTTTAGCACTTATAATTATAAGTTTCAAAACTCCAAGCATGGAGTAAATCACACGAGGCAGTTATGACATAATCAATTTCTCAGTCAGTCAGTATCAGTTAACAATATGGTTACGCAATTTAAATCAAGTCTGGTGCTACGCTTCCACACTGCATTTTCAATTCAAGTCAGAGTTACAATTCAGTTATGATGCAATCTATTTCAGAATCAGAATTCAACCAGTCAGTTTTTTTCTCTAGCATTCTTACAATGCATTTCAAGTCGAAAAGTTTGCTTGACCTTTGCAAAAAAGCATGTTTTTCGAATATTTAATCGCTTTAACATGGAGCAATTTCTTAGCCAAGATGCATGTACCGTCACGGGAAAATTTCTGATCAAACAGTGCAAGTCTCATGAAAATCGGTTAAGCCATTTTTTCTCTAATCGATTACAAGCAAGCAAGATTTTCATTTTTAGTATAAAGGACTAGCAATCTACGCCCCCCGTTGGGGAGCCAAAGAAATGCAATACACGTTTTTTTAATAAGCTACATGTAGTCTTGAAATCTTAAGAAATCTCCTGTCAAACTTTTAACACTAACCCTAACCCTAACCAAAACCCTAAATTCAATATTTTGTCCATGGGTTGTTGCATGATGCTTCTATAATTTTTACATGACGCTTGCATTATTTTTGCATCATGCTTCCATGATAAAAATTTTTAATAAGCTACATGAGCTAAAGTTATAAACTACTCTAACCCTAACCCTAACACGAATCTTAACGCAATAACCCTGAACCTAACCCTAAACCTAAACCATAATACCAACCGAACACTAACCCTACAGCCTGACATCTGCATAAGTTTGTAAAGCGCTAGTAGTATTTTTTAGCTTAGTATCTTAGCGTCGGGGAGCCAAAAATGCAGTACAAGTTTTGTAATAAAGTACATGTAGAATCTTTTTGCAATATATATCAGAAGTCCCTTGTAAGCCTTGACATGTCAGTAATTCCCCCCCCCCACAAGCTTTAACATATCAACTTCCCCCTTGACATTTCAGCAATGCCCCCAATAAGCCTAGAAATCTAAAAAAATCTGTCAAACTTCTAACCCTAACCTTACCCTAACCCTAACCCTAACCCTAACCCTAAAGCATTGACATTTCAGTAATTCTCTCCAACAGTCATTATAGCACTACAGCATTATAGCGATTCCCTGCAAGCCTCGACATCGTAGGGATTCCCAAATGAATCTCTTATTTTCGACATGAAGCTTCTTATTTTTTACATTACACTTTTTTATCAGCGATCCCTCCCGTGAGGAGCCAACAAATAATGAAAAATAACTTTTTAATAGACTACATGTTGCTTCTGACTTTAGCCTTGACATCTCATTTATTCCCCCATAAGCCTTGACATCTCAGCTATTCCCCCCATAAGCCTTGAAATGTCAGCAATGCCCCCCATAAACCTTGATATCTGAAAAATCCCCTGTTAACTTTGAAACCCGCTAAAATCTAACCCTCAACCCAAACCTGACCTAAACCTAACTTTAACCCAACCTATAAAAGCCTTGAAATCTCAGCAATTCTTCTCCCCTAAGCCTTGACAAATTAGTGATTCTTTCTTCAAGAATCACAGCACTATAGCGATTCCCTCCAAGCCTTGACATCGTAGCAATTCCCAAATGAATCTTTTAACTTCGACATGAATCTTCTTTTATGTATACATAGTGCTTCTTTTCTTTTTTACATGACTCTTCTTCTATCAGCGCCTCCCCCCCGTGGCGAGCCAACAAAGAATGTAATAAAAAAATTGAGTAAAGTACATGTACTTTGAAGTAGTTTCTGACTTTTGCTTTGACATCTCAGAAACCCACCCCCTCCGTAATCTCAGTTATTCTCCGTGAGCCTTGACATCTCAGTAAGTCTCCCCAGCACAGCACAGCTTCATTTAATTTTTACATTACACTTCTTTCATGTCTGACATGACGCTTCTTTTGATTTTTACATGACGCTTCTTTTATTCTTCCATGACGCTTCTATGATTTTTTACATGACGCTTCTATGATTTTTTACATGACGCTTCTATGATTTTTTTACATGACGCTTCTATGATTGTTTACATGACGATTCTATGATTGTTTACGTGACGCTTCTATAATTTTTTACATGACGCTTCTATGATTGTTTACATGACGTTTCTATGATTTTTTACATGACGCTTCTATGATTGTTTACATGACGCTTCTATGATTTTTTACATGACGCTTCTATGATTTTTTACAATGCGCTTCTATGATTGTTTACATGACGATTCTATTATTTTTTACATGACGCTTCTATGATTGTTTACATGACGCTTCTATTATTTTTTACATGACGCTTCTATGATTTTTTACATGACGCTTCTATGATTGTTTACATGACGCTTCTATTATTTTTTACATGACGATTCTATGATTGTTTACATGACGCTTCTATGATTGTTTACATGACGATTCTATGATTGTTTACATGACGCTTCTATGATTTTTTACATGACGCTTCTATGATTTTTTACATGACGCTTCTATGATTTTTTACATGACGCTTCTATGATTTTTTACATGACGCTTCTATGATTTTTTACATGACGCTTCTATGATTGTTTACATGACGATTTTATGATTTTTTCCATGACGCTTCTATGATTTTTTTCATGACGCTTCTATGATTGCTTACATGACGCTTCTATGATTTTTTACATGACGCTTCTATGATTTTTTACAATGCGCTTCTATGATTGTTTACATGACGATTCTATTATTTTTTACATGACGCTTCTATGATTGTTTACATGACGCTTCTATGATTGTTTACATGACGATTCTATGATTGTTTACATGACGCTTCTATGATTTTTTACATGACGCTTCTATGATTTTTTACATGACGCTTCTATGATTTTTTACATGACGCTTCTATGATTTTTTACATGACGCTTCTATGATTTTTTACATGACGCTTCTATGATTGTTTACGTGACGCTTCTATGATTTTTTACATGACGATTCTATAATTGTTTACATGACGCTTCTATGATTTTTTTACATGACGCTTCTATGATTTTTTACATGACGCTTCATGATTTTTTACATGACGCTTCTATGATTTTTTACATGACGCTTCTATGATTTTTTACATGACGTTTCTATGATTGTTTACATGACGATTCTATGATTGCTTACATGACGCTTCTATGATTTTTTACATGACGCTTCTATGATTGTTTACATGACGATTCTATGATTTTTTACATTACGCTTCAATGATTTTTTACATGACGCTTCTATGATTTTTTACATGACGCTTCTATGATTTTTTACATGACGCTTCTATGATTGTTTACATGACGATTCTATGATTTTTTACATGACGCTTCAATGATTTTTTACATGACGCTTCTATGATTTTTTACATGACGCTTCTATGATTTTTTACATGACGCTTCTATGATTGTTTACACGACGCTTCTATGATTTTTTCCATGACGCTTCTATGATTTTTTACATGACGCTTCTATGATTTTTTACATGACGCTTCTATTATTTTTTACATGACGCTTCTATGATTGTTTACATGACGCTTCTATGATTGTTTACATGACGCTTCTATGATTGTTTACATGACGCTTCTATGATTTTTTACATGACGCTTCTATGATTTTTTACATGACGCTTCTATGATTTTTTTACATGACGCTTCTATGATTTTTTTACATGACGCTTCTATGATTGTTTACATGACGATTCTATGATTTTTTCCATGACGCTTCTATGATTGTTTACATGACGCTTCTATTATTTTTTACATGACGCTTCTATGATTTTTTACATGACGATTCTATGATTGTTTACATGACGCTTCTATGATTTTTTCCATGACGCTTCTATGATTTTTTACATGACGCTTCTATGATTTTTTACATGACGCTTCTATGATTTTTTACATGACGCTTCTATGATTGTTTACATGACGCTTCTATGATTTTTTACATGACGCTTCTATGAATTTTTACATGACGCTTCTATGATTGTTTACATGACGCTTCTATGATTTTTTACATGACGCTTCTATGATTTTTTACATGACACTTCTATCATTTTTTTCATGACGCTTCTATGATTTTTTTACATGACGCTTCTATGATTTTTTACATGACGCTTCTATGATTTTTTACATGACGCTTCTATGATTGTTTACATGACGCTTCTATGATTTTTTACAATGCGCTTCTATTATTTTTTACAAGACGCTTCTATGATTGTTTACATGACGATTCTATGATTGTTTACATGACGCTTCTATGATTTTTTTACATGACGCTTCTATGATTGTTTACATGACGCTTCTATGATTTTTTACATGACGCTTCTATGATTTTTACATGACGATTCTATGATTGTTTACATGACGCTTCTATGATTGTTTACATGACGCTTCTATGATTGTTTACATGACGCTTCTATGATTTTTTACATGACGCTTCTATGATTGTTTACATGACGCTTCTATGATTGTTTACATGACGCTTCTATGATTGTTTACATGACGATTCTATGATTGTTTACATGACGATTCTATGATTTTTTACATGACGCTTCTATGATTTTTTACATGTCGCTTCTATGATTTTTTACATGACGTTTCTGTGATTTTTTACATGACGCTTCTATGATTTTTTTACATGACGCTTCTATGATTTTTTACATGACGCTTCTATGATTGTTTACATGACGCTTCTATGATTGTTTACATGACGATTCTATGATTTTTTACATGACGCTTCTATGATTTTTTACATGACGCTTCTATGATTTTTTACATGACGCTTCTATGATTTTTTACATGACGCTTCTATGATTGTTTACATGACGCTTCTATGATTTTTTTACATGACGCTTCTATGATTTTTTACATGACGCTTCCATGATTTTTTACATGACGCTTCTATGCTTTTTTACATGACGCCTTTTGTCCTTTATTTGTCCTTTAATAAAAGCTTTTAATAAAAAAACTTTTCACTACTAAGATTCGAACCCAGGTCGCTGCATTCGCAGTCCAGTCTGTTCACATCTAGGCTAGCTATTATCGAATTTATAAATGAAATTGTAGCACTTAAGTATCAGTCTCAATTAAAGTTGACAATATGGTTACGCAATCCACACTGCATTTTCAATACTGTGACGCAATTCAAGTTGGAGTTACAATTCAGTTATGATGCAATCTATTTCAGAATCAGAATCAACCAGTCAATTTTTTCTCTAGCATTCTTACAATGCATTTCAAGTCGAAAAGTTTGCTTGACCTTTGCAAAAAAGCATGTTTTTCGAATATTTAATGCCTTTAGCATCAAGCAATTTCTTAGCCACGATGCATGTACTGTCACGGGAAAATTTCTGATCGAACAGTGCAAGTCTCATGAAAATCGGTTAAGCCATTTTTTCTCTAATCGATTACAAGCAAGCAAGCAAGCAAGATTTTCATTTTTAGTATATAGGATAGGACTAGATAATTAGAGCTGGCTGCCAGCATCCAGAATAATTTTTTTATTGCCCCCCTTTAAGTGGAGCGGAGTGAGTTTTCTTATCAGTTGGCTCTGGCGCAATCAATTAAAATTGGCAGTGAAGTTTCTGGCTGATAAAATTTGCATTGAAAAAGGCCATTTAAAACAGTTTTTCGAATATTTAATCCCTTTAGCATTGAAGCAGATTAAAGAAATTTTAACTGTCTTCTTTCCAGACAATTTTGAATCTTTTGGCGAAAACGCGATCAAAATCAGTGAAGAATTGCTCTCTCTAGAGCGTTATGGACATTCATTCAAACATACAAACCTTAGAGATTTAGTATATTTAGATTGCTCTCTCTAGAGCGTTATGGACATTCATTCAAACATACAAACCTTAGAGATTTAGTATATTTAGATTAGAAGATAGAAGACTAGCTAATTAGAGCTGGCTGCCAGCAGCCAGAATAATTTTTTATTGCCCCCCTTTAAGTTGGGGCCCAGTGAGTTTTCTTATCAGTTGGCTCTGGCGCAATCAATTAAAATTAGCTGTGAAGTTTCTCGCTGATAAAATTTGCATTGAATTCGCCCATTTAAAACTGTTTTTCGAATATTTAATCCCTTTAGCATTGAAGCAGATACAAGAAATTTTAACCGTCTTCTTTCCAGACAATTTTGAATCTTTTGGCGAAAACACGATCAAAATCGGTGAAGAATTGCGATCTCTAGAGCGTTATGGACAAGCATTCAAACATACAAACCTTAGAGATTTAGTATATTTAGATATGATACTTAGAGCTTAAAATTGCCTTAGTACTTTTGCTAAATACAACAGATGGAAAAGATAGTTGAAAAAACTGTCACATGAAAAAACTGCATCAAATTCTATTATAACATTTTCAGGTACTTTGGAAATCATAAGAAAGTTATGTACATTTGACAAAATGTGCTATTAAAAGTTTGAAAGCTAAGAACAAATGATGTGACAATATCTAGAGCAGCTTTAAATGACACTAAATGACACTTCTGAATTTTGAGGAAAAGAAATTGTATAATTGACAAAAATTCACTTGTTGATAGATTGTTTGCATTGACAATAGCAGGTAAATCAATATTATTTATCAGACACTGATTAATAATAGGCCTAACAGAATCATTAATTTATAGAACTATTACTTTGACTTAAAATACTACATTCCACTTTTATTTGATGCTCATTACTAGCAGATGCAAAGGCATTACTATTGGATAACATAGACTTGTCCTTTGTATATCCTAAAATGTAAAATAGATAATTTATATTGTAAATTCTACAAATAATAAATATATATAATAGGTAACCCTGTTATATAAATGTTATTACCTGAGTCTCCTTTTTGTCCTTCAAATTTTTCTCAATGTGTCCTATATGCATGTGTTTTCAAACTGATAAGTGTTGGGAAAACAGGCACACAATGTTGGACTGGACAGATGAACCTAAATTATAAGAATGATAAACTACAATTAGGGGCCTAGTCAATTATAAGCTTAAAACCAACTTATTCAAAATACAATACAATTTTAACTTGCCTTGATCTATTTGCATGACGTGTGGTATGGCTAATTAATTAATTGGATCAATAGTTTATACGAATATGAGCAGAACTTGCAGTTCTAGCCCTCCATCGCAGGTTTTAAGCAGTCAACAATTGCAACCTTTTTATTTGCTAAAAAAGAGGAAATTCTGCTTTGTAGAATATAGCTTTGTTAATAAACTTTCTTTAAGTATAAGTATTAGGCATACTAAAAAATAATAATTGTTAAATTTACCAAATATAAATTTAAATTTATTATATATAAATGAAATCAATAGGCTAAAGTATAAGTATCAATAAGTAAATTAAAAAAGCATTTCAACTACTTCACAATAAAACTATAAACCTATTTGGCATATAGTAGCTAATAAGTTTGTGGCATTTTCACTATATCCATGCGAAAAGGACAAAGCACTGAATCTTCCACATAAAGCAAATTAAGTGGCACTAGATCCATAAGACTTATTGTTTATCAGGTGGCAGGGCCAATTGATAATTAAGCCGAAATTACCTTTTAAATATGAAGCTTCAACAGTATTTGACCATTGTGAACTCAATTTAAAAAAAATTGTGCAAACAGAAAAAGAACAATGAATTATTGTTGGAACTTTTTGAGATACTCTTTAAAGTTACTAAAGTTAAAAGTTTTTTGCAAAACATTGTTCTATATTATTTAGATAGAACTTAATAGGCAACTTATAATTTTGATCAAAACAGCATTGTTGTTAATAGACTTTATTGTTTATAAGATGAATATTTTTACTTTCATTGAAAAAGTCCATTTATGGACTTAAGCAAGAAATACATATTTTCAATGCCATATGCTTGATATATGCTTAGAGTGGTAAGGCTAAAGTTAGGATAAATGTAGCTCTGGCCTTTTTGTACAGTAAATAAATGAGATACTCTTAAGAAGTGATAGGTGAAGCTATTGCTGTCATTCTTTACTTTCTTACTATAGTATAGTGAATAATAAAAACTATTATTCCCCATTGGAGTCCATCTTTATTAAAGTAAATATCATTTTAAAAGTTATAGAAGTTATAGGAAATTAATTAGCTATGTATATGGATGCAAAACTTGTAGATATTAGATTAGGCTACAGATGTTGATACAAGAAAGTTTTGTTTATGGCAGAACTCTATATTTATTGTTATCTTTCTAATTTAGGTGTCATAAACTGGGGTGCTAAAAGGCATAGAAACCTCCACTGTTAGTAATAAAAATATCAAGTTATAAACAGTACTTAAGATGTGATTAAGTGGTTGGTAATTTTTTGTCTTTTCATTAATATAATAAGCCTCACTGTGGGGTATGATCATAAAAGAATTAATGCATATAGAAGCTGGATGCTATGCAACCATACATGCGCAACAGTCGGCCGAGTCGGCCGATCCGGCCGACCGATTTGGCGGCCAATCAAGGAAGTCGCAAAAATGCCCACCCGAAAAATAACCTGAAGAGTAGTACTAAGTAGCTGACGAGGCATTTTAGCTTAATAAAACAGTCATAGTTACTCCTGCCGTTTACCCAAAGTTGCGTTAATTTTGCTTTCGGGTTTTTTTATATGTAAGTCGCATTTTTGGCCAAAAACTACGTCGCATTTTTGTTAAAACTAAGTCGCACGGCTGACCGAATTTTGGAGGTTGCACATGTATGTATGCAACCCTGTTTTTATCTTCTATTAACTAGTAGCAACACTACTAGGAAACATTTTTTAATTTACAAGCCTAATGGTTATTCATATAATAATTCATTCATTTTTACTTCAGATTCATTTAATCCATCTGTTTTAAGTCGCCTTCAGCTTTGAGTATTTCTTGCCAAATATTTTTTCTTCAAATAATTGAGCATTTTTCCATTTAATGCCCTTCCTCAGCGCCTGTTGTGACACCTGGTTGGCATGCATTGTCAAAATGGATCTGTACCTGACAAAGGTAAGCTTCATCTTAATTCTTGTGCCCAATACTGTTGATTTCGGAACGAGTTCGCTACATTCTGCTTATAGTAGCACTGCAAGGGTTTTGTTGGATTTTTGAGCATCTAAAACCTTAATTGCTAAAGCTGCTCTTGTCAGCGTCCCTGTGCTGCACTGCTGCTTTTTCAGGGGCTTAACACCGAGTCAGCTGTTGGCCTCCTCCCACTGCTTTCTGGCTTTCTGTTCCCCCATCCCTGCTGAGCAGTAGGATGAGCCAAAGGCCTGTCCTGAGTAATTCGAGTCCATCAGGCCTGGTTTTGTGGGGCCGAGACCCCGCACTTAGCAACCAGTGCCGCAGCCCGCCAACTGCTGCACGCTGCGTGCCCTGCCCAGCCGCTGACTGACAGGTAGCTGCGGCCTCCCGCCCGGCTTCTCAATTCGTTAGAAACGGAGGGGACCGAGAAATCCCCACCTTTCCCCTCCTCGGCATTAGCGGGCGCCGGCCAGGAAGGGGATGTCAATCAGGGCCAGTCCGGGCGCAACTCTCACGCGGCCAGCAACTGCACATTTCAGCTCAGCTGCGGCTGGTCCGCTGCTGGCAGCCAGCCATTGGCGCGAGGCCCCTGCCTGCCCCGGCCGCCGCCTCTCCCTCCTCTCCGGTTTTCACCGCGAGGCGAATTCAAAATTTCGGCTGGGCACCGGAGCAGCAGCGGCGGCGTCTCCGCAGATTCCCGCGCGGCGGTTTTTAGCGAATCCAACGAATGAATGAAATTCCCAGCTAATCCCTATGTGCATTGCTGCTCCAGCTGCACCGCCTGCGGCTGCGGCGGCGCCACGGCTGGCCGGCATCAGCAGGCGACCCAAGACTTCCGGTCAGCTGTCAGCCCAGCCGGCCAGGCCTATTTCCACGGCCGGCTCACCCGGGAACAGGCTGAGGAGCAGCTGTTAGCGCGCGGCGCCGCCGACGGCCTCTTCCTGCTGCGCGCTTCCACGGGCGGCAACTACGCGGTGAGCATCTGCCACGCTGGACGGGTGCTGCACTACAGTGTCGAGCGGCAGCCCGACGGCGCCTACCGCATCGCCAACGGCCGCGCCTTCCCCGGCCCCGTGGAGCTCCTTCGACATCATGCCGCCCGGCTGGACGGCTTCGTCACCCTCGCCAGCCTGCCGTGCGACCGGCCAGCAGACTCGAGCCCGCTGGCGCTGCAGGGCGTCACCCTGGACGACCTCGCCGCTGCCACGGTTGCCAAGGCGACGGAACTCGGCTACGACAGCCTCAACTTGGACGAGCCGCAGCGCGCCCTCGCCTGCCGTCTGGCGCTGTCACAGCTGCACCTGCGCCAGCCCTGGTTTCACGGCCGGCTCTGCCGCGAGGAGGCCGAGCGCCGTCTGGCTGCCGCCGGCCACGTCGAAGGCGCCTTCCTGGTGCGCAGCGCATGCGGGGGCGGTGCCTTCGCGCTGAGCCTCAGCTGCCGCCGCGAGCCGAAGCACTACAGGATCGACCGCCTGCCCAACGGTCAGCGGCTTCGCATCGAAGGCGGCCACGCCTTCGCCTCGCTAGCCCAGCTGGTCGATCACTACCACCTGCGGCAGGACGGTCTGCTGTGCCGCCTGCGCCGGCCGGTTCCCCGGCCCGACCACCCTGACGTCGCTCCGAGTGCCGCCTGCGCTACCGTCAGCAGCGGGGCTGGGACCGGCCGCACCCGCTTCAGCTGGACGGAAACGGCGGAATCTGAGCCAGCTGTGAGCTGCTTGCTTCACTGGGGTGGATCTGGTCCTCAGTAGTGGGGTGCATTTGGTCCTCAGTAATGGGGTGCATTTGGTCCTCAGTATTGGGGTGCATTTGGTCCTCAGTAATGGGGTGCATTTGGTCCTCAGTATTGAGGTGCATTTGGTCCTCAGTATTGGGGTGCTTTTGGTCCTCAGTAATGGGGTGCATTTGGTCCTCAGTATTGAGGTGCATTTGGTCCTCAGTATATGGGGCGAATTTGGTCCTCAGTATTAGTGCAAATTTGGTCCTCAGTATTGGGCTGCATTTTGTCCTCAGTATTGGGCTGCATTTGGTCCTCAGTATTGGTGCAAATTTGGTCTTCAGCCAACCCCATTTAGGACTGAATGGCTCCCTCAGTTTCGGGTCAATATTTGGTCTTACCCGAGAAATTTACCCTTTGCCTGCAGTAGTTGCTACCGGGCCTCCCCAATCAAAATTCTCTTCCGACTCCCGCAGCCGTGTGCGGCTTCCATTCCGTGAATCCGCTTGAGCTGACTGAAGCCAGTCGGATGTTGGGCTCAATGGTGTGGGCGGATGTGTGAGCTGCCAGCTGAGTAGATCTCAATGATCTCAATGCTGTCCCATTTTGCACTGTCAGGCACTTTGTTGCGGCCATTGTAAGTGAACGCCTGAGCCTTCTTGCTCCCCGGTTTCCTGCCTGCCTTTCGCGAGATCCAGCCAGCCAGCCAGCCGACTGGCCTGCGGTCAAAGCCCCGCCGTTAATCAGCTTCCATTTTGAAGGCCGAAGCTGAATTCCTCCGTCATTTTGCTTGGCGCGAGTGGCGCCCCGCGTGACCCTGCAGCCTTGCGCCTCACGCTGTTTGGGGACACCCAAAGTCTTCCGCAGGATTAGCCTGCTCCATCCTTTGTGTGCGTAAAAGTCCTTCGCCTGCTCAAATCCTTCGGCTCGCAGGGAAATCAGCGGAAACCCCGGCAGTCACGCCAGCCCCGCCAAGCTCTGTTGCATCTCGGCTCAGTCCGAACTGCGATTTCTTCAAACACAAGCTGCTTCCTCTCAAATGAAGAAATCGGCCGGTGCACTTCCGATTTGCCAGGCTGCTTGATCCGTTTCTGGGCGGCCTTCCGTGCTCAACTGGGGTATTCTCCTCCCCGCTCTGTTTTCTTCCCTCCTCAAGGGGCGCGCAGGCGGATGGGAGAAAGTGCTCTTGTTGGTCGGAGAGGCTGGGCGATGAAGTTGCCGGCCGGCCCGGAGTCGGGGTGGCATTGAATTCCGATAATTGATTTCTCAGCTTCTCAGCGGCGCCTGACAGGTCCGGCCTGGCCTGCCTCCCCTCTCTGCCTGCCTCATCGCATTGGGGGGTGGGGGGCAGCGGCGTGAAGGACTGGCTGCCGCTCACAATGGCCTTTTGTCCTGAAATTCCCTCCCAGCTGGCTCAGGCATCCGGGCATTGCCGCCGCTGCGCCTGACCGGCCCAGATGGCCGTCAGCAAAGCGAAGAAAAGAATTACAATTGGAACCGGTGCGGTCTTCTTGCGCGAGTAAAGCGAATGTTTAACGACAGTTGATGGGCAATGTCAGGCCCTGGGGTGCTTTTAAATGCTGTGTTTACTGCCTCTGGCCGCCGCTTTGGTGTAAACCGTCCGCCATTCCAGTTCGGATTGAATCGCGCCAAAATTCCTGTGCATCAAGGCGCTTGCATCAAACTGGAGGCTGCAAGTTCTGCAGGTTATTGTCAGGCCTGATTGCAGCCACTCCAGTTCTGGCTCCTTTTTAGAGTGTCAGATTTTTTCCGTGCGGTTTCGCTTCGAGCGGCTTGCTTTTTGCTTGTGTTTAATTTGCTCTGCACTCAGCAGTCAGGGTGTCTCCCTGGCCCTGCAATCAGCAGTCAGGGTGGGTGTCTCCCTGGCCCTGCAATCAGCAGTCAGGGTGTCTCCCTGGCCCTGCACTCAGCAGTCAGGGTGTCTCCCTGGCCCTGCACTCAACAGTCAGGGTGTCTCCCTGGCCCTGCACTCAGCAGTCAGGGTGTCTCCCTGGCCCTGCACTCAGCAGTCAGGGTGTCTCCCAGTCTCAGCTGTCTTCCTTCATCCCAGCCACCTAGCTAATGGCGACTATTAGCGGCCCGCCAGCGCTGCCCGGAATGCAATGATGCCGCATCGGCTCCGTCTTCAGCTCTCCCCTAACTGGGCTGGCCGAGGCGCCATTCCGCCTCCTGCGAGTACCTATGATGCCACAGCCTTCTGCTCGGCCCGCGGGGACTTGGCGCATTAGGCTCGGATTCTCCATCTTTCGGGGCTCGCAAATCTTGTTGCCGAGTAGCCCCTCCCGTCCCGATCCCATCCCGCCTGATTGATCCGCTGCGGGGATCTCGCCAGAGTCTTTTTAGCCTGGCCCGGCTACTCACTTGAGCTGCTGGCCAGTTGGAAAATCGGCCGGCCACCCCGACAGCCTAACTCAATAATGCCGACTGTCCTTCCTGTCCGGCGTGGGTGTTCAAGAGCTGCTATAGGCAGGACTGCGGGATTACTGAGAGCATGCTGGGCCGCTGGCTGCTAAATTAGCCCGCTGCTGGCCAGGTGACTCGCAGATCTGATTTGCCGCATCCAGTTTGCATTATCCAATCCGATTCCGACTGGCTCTTAAACTTTATGGTCTTCTTCAAGAGTCAGTAGAAGCAGGCCTTGCACTTTTGCTTTGGCGCGCACAATGAGGCATTGATGAGTTTTGAGTACTTTCGATATCGCAGAATCCACAGTCCGGTCTGTGCGACCCCCCCCCCCGTATCTGAGTGGCGGATCGGCGCCCAGGCCTGATTAATGGCAGCGGCACAAGGGTCTGCTTCCTGCCCTTTGCGCTTCCTGGCGGACTCTCTTTCATGTGGCCAAGGCGATCGCATGTGAATTCTTCTCTGTTAGCCTGTCTTTGCTTGTCATGACTGGTGGTGCTCGACGGACGCACACAATGCCCGCCTGCTTTCTTCTGCGGGCGCATTTGCCTTCAGCAGCTCTGGCAGCTCTAAGAGACTTGCCCCTCCGGCTGTCAGCGGCTGGCGGCCCGCTGGTAGCCTCTCAATTACCCGCAGCCTCAGCTCTCCGCCTTCCATTTTCTTTTGGTGCCTCAATTGTGACCCCCCCTCATTCCTTTGGCCTTCCTTCCCCTGCCTGAACCTGATGGAGCTCGCTGGAAGCTGCAGAGGTGATTAAGTTGCAGCCTGCCTCTGTGTAAGTGGAACAGTGTCTCCAAAGAGTCGGCAAATTTGCTACACTGATTGAGTAGAGAGAGGGAGACTCTCCGATCTGGATGGGATTGGGAAGAGTGAATCAAAATTTATAGCCAATCACCGCGAGTGGAGGCCGCATCCGACAGTCTAATCCTGTCTTGATTACGTGTCCGGGGCTCGATCCCATTTCCCAGCGGGTAGCTGCTGCTGCTGTAGAATGGCGGGCTGTCCGTCCGGCTGAGGCAGGCGACTTCGGTGACCCGTCTGCAGTTTTTCACTGGGCAATAAGTTGTCAGTTCTGGCAAATTGGCCTCTAGTGGCCGCCCACCCCAGCCCAATCGGATTAGGTCTCTTGATCAGTAGCGGCGGATTTGCCGAAAGGCCTGCCTCATCCCTATCTGGATTGAGGCTCGCGACTTTTTGATGGCCGGCCCCGCAGCCTCCGCTGCTTCTGAGCGCCGCCAGCTTTTTTCAATTCCAGTGGCCGAATTCCTCCGCTCCCACCCGCTGCTTTGACCCCTGCGCAGGTAGCGGGCATGGGAAAGTGGGTCAATTAGGCCTTATTAGAGTCTGCGACTAATTAGTCAGGTGCAAGAGGTAGGGGCAGCTGAGATGAGGGTTCTTAGCGGGACTGCGGCTTTGCTTAGTAAATGTGTGGCTGTTGTGACACGGAGAGCGAACTCGGGGCTGTCGGGAGAGGCGAGCTGGCTGGCTTGTTTGCGCGTGCTGAATTGCGGGAATCGAAATTGGCTTAGTTTAGCCCGCGTTTCTCTGATCTCTGTTTTGTATTTCCCGGTTCGGCTCTCGCTGCCCCCCCCCCCAGCCACCCTCCTGGCGCTGGATCGAACTGCGCTGTCTGGCCTCTCATCTCGCTAAATCTCCCGGGGTGCAGCGGAATGCAGAACGGCTCGGGGCAGTGCGCGCAACTTTTCGTTCAGATATTGCTGCTTCTCAGGGCCGGATTCTGTGGGAAAGTTCCAGTGCTTGTTTTTAATTGACTGGGCCGGCTCGCCCGCCTTCTGCCTGTCCTGTTTACTGGCTACCAGTGCGTGTGCACTGCGGCGGGTCTCCGGCTGTTGGCAGACGGGCGGAAATGCTAAAGCTGAGGTTTTTGCCCCGGGAGGACCAGCCAGGTTTACAAGCGATCTCCTCAGACTCTCACAAAGGGATTTTGAAACCCGTAATTTCTAACATTATAACAAGTATGCTCTTTGAAAGCATGCAGGTCGTTTCCTGGACTAAACTCGAAGTCCTCGACTCGAATCGAGTCGAATTTTCTGACAACATGTAGCGGGAAAGGGCTCTGGCCTGGATTTCAATTAGTCAGGCAGATATTTTAAAGACGCCGCGTACTTTGCATTGCTCTTATCGATGTCTCCCCTGCGCAGAGCCGGCAGCTGTCCTCAGATTCTTCCGACATCACTGACCCGACCTCATCGTCTGGCTCCTCCTCGGGCACCTGCTGCCGATGTCGGCGCCTTCTGGACATCAATTCGACGCTGACCGACAGCCCCAACCGTTTCGTGCCTGCCGCCGCCGCTGCGTCAGTCGCCGTGGACCTCCTGGTGCGCATTGATGACGACACCGCTGATGAAGGCGGCAGCTGCGACAGGCCGGAGAAAACTGACCGAGGCGGCAGTGGTGGCTGCACCAGCGACTGCGCGGACATCGCCGACTGGTGGTACGGCAGCGGAAGCGACAGTGAGGAGCCGCCCGATCTGCCGCCCGCTGACGGCCTCGGAGCCGCTCCGGAGCTGCCGGCTGACCGTCTGCGGCTCGGCGAGCGCCTCGGCGGCGGCAACTTCGGCGAAGTCCGAGCCGCCCTGCACCGCGACCCGTGCACCGGCCGCGAGGTTCGAGTGGCGGTGAAGACCCTCCGTTCTGGCGCCGGCGCCGCAGCTGAAGCTGACGTGCTGGCCGAGGCGCGGGTGATGAGCGGCCTGCGGCATCCCCGGGTGCTCCGTCTGCTGGGCCTGAGCCGGGCGAACGGCAGCGGCTGCCTGATGCTGGTGCTGGAGCTGGCGCCGCTCGGGCCCGTGAACAAGTTCCTCAGGAAGCACCCGTGAGTGCCAGTTTAATTCTTCCGTTTGTCTGGCAGCTGCAGCTCGGAAGTTTAGAAAGAAATAAAATGTCAGCGTTTGTTATCGAACGGAATAATTCATGCCTCATTGAAAATTTTGAAGCGAAGTAGGGTCCTCTCACTAGCAGTCACTGGCAGTTCAAAGCCAATGTATTTTTTCTGAAATTAATATAAAATGCTTGCACCCACTACTAGCCTACTGTGAGTAGATGAATTGGCAAGTTTCATCGCGTACCCTTAATATTTTTTCAGAGTTGCCATTTTTGCCAGATATCTTTATTACGGTAAATTTATAGACATCTTTACTAGAGTCTCCTTTCCATCTTCACTAGAGTCTCCATTCCATCTTCACTAGAGTCTCCATTCCATCTTCACTAGAGTCTCCTTTCCATCTTCACTAGAGTCTCCATTCCATCTTCACTAGAGTCTCCATTCCATCTTCACTAGAGTCTCCTTTCCATCTTCACTAGAGTCTCCATTCCATCTTCACTAGAGTCTCCTTTCCATCTTCACTAGAGTCTCCATTCCATCTTCACTAGAGTCTCCATTCCATCTTCACTAGAGTCTCCATTCCATCTTCACTAGAGTCTCCTTTCCATCTTCACTAGAGTCTCCTTTCCATCTTCACTAGAGTCCCTTCACTCCATCTTCACTAGAGTCCCTTCACTCCATCTTCACTAGAGTCCCTTCACTCCATCTTCACTAGAGTCCCTCCATTCCATCTTCACTAGAGTCCCTTCACTCCATCTTCACTAGAGTCCCTTCACTCCATCTTCACTAGAGTCCCTTCACTCCATCTTCACTAGAGTCCCTCCATTCCATCTTCACTACAGTCCCTCCATTCCATCTTCACTACAGTCCCTTCACTCTATCTTCACTACAGTCCCTTCACTCCATCTTCACTACAGTCCCTTCACTCTATCTTCACTACAGTCCCTTCACTCCATCTTCACTACAGTCCCTTCACTCCATCTTCACTACTGACCGGAATCCCCGACCGCGAACCCGCAGCGAGTGCCCAGTCGAGCAGCTCACAGAGCTGGCCCACCAGGTCTCTCAGGGCATGCGCTACCTGGAGTCCCGCCGCCTCGTCCACCGCGACTTGGCCGCCCGCAACGTCCTGCTGGCCGGCCGGTGCAGCGTCAAGATTTCGGACTTCGGCCTGAGCCGCGCGCTGGCCGGCGGCAGTGACTATTACCGTGCCGATGCGGCCGGCCGCTGGCCGCTGAAGTGGTACAGCCCTGAGTGCATCTACTACTTCCGCTTCAGCTGCCAGTCGGACGTCTGGAGCTTCGGCGTCACCTGCTGGGAACTGTTCAGCTACGGCGCCAGGCCCTACCACGACCTCAAGGGCACGGAGATCGTGCAGATGCTGGAGCGGGGCGACCGCCTGCCCTGTCCGGCCGCCTGTCCGGGTCCGGTGTACGAGCTGCTGCTGCACTGCTGGCGCTACTGTCCCGACCAGCGGCCCAGCTTTGCCTGTCTGGCCGCCCGCCTGGCCGCCATGCCGAGGTCCGCTGGACTGGATTGAACTTTGACCTCACCTGACCTCTGACACGATAGGAGTGCATAGTAACTTTAGACTTTATGTGGCCTGCTACTAGCTGTCTGAGCTTGCCGCCCCTGCCCGCGGCTCCACTGGTTAAACTGGTCTGCCTCTGCGCACCTGTCTCTCATCTCACTTTCACCTTATCTGTGTGTATCTGTCTGTCAAAACCCGAGCCTGAGCCCAGCAACCAGTAGGCCGTTTTTCATGTCATTTTCTCTACTGCGTCAAGCAGCAGTAGGTGTCGCTATTTAATACTTGCAGTGGTATTGAATTCGGCTTCTTTTATGTACTTTCAATGTAGTATTAGCTGTGTCTGCGGTTCCGGCTACTCGAACTCGATGCAGGCCAGGTGCAGCAAATGCTGCTGGTTTTGCATTCATTTGCACCTCTGCGGGATTCTCGCTGGTTAAAGCAGCGTATGCCTGTAATTCGATGTAACCTATTTAATCTTTGTTTGTACCTATTTTATAGGTAAATATTGATTTAGTCAGCTATGCGATATTACGGTTAGGCAGGTGTACAAGATTAGGGTTAGGCAGGTGTACAAGATTAGGGTTAGGCAGGTGTACTATAGTAGGGTTAGACAGGTGTACAATATTAGGGTTAAGCAGGTGTACAAGATTAGGGTTAGGCAGGTGTACAAGATTAGGGTTAGGCAGGTGTACAAGATTAGGATTGGGCAGGTGTACAAGATTAGGATTGGGCAGGTGTACAAGATTAGGGTTAGGCAGGTGTACAAGATTAGGGTTAGGCAGGTGTACTATAGTAGGGTTAGACAGGTGTACAAGATTAGGGTTAGGCAGGTGTACAAGATTAGGATTGGGCAGGTGTACAAGATTAGGGTTAGGCAGGTGTACAAGATTAGGGTCAGACAGGTACAAGATTAGGGTTAGGCACGTGTACGAGATCGAGTTAGACAACAAATATTAAAAATCTTAATTAAAAAATTGAGCGACACTAGACTAAGGCGAATACAATTGCTTAGAGCTGTTTGCAGTATTTTTTCTTTTTTATCACAGCATTCGTTGGGTTGCCAGGTCACAGTTGCTGAGACTATACTCAACTGACCCGACGAATGTCATCGCTTCTCAAATTCCCCACTGCATTGACAGCCTACCTGTGTAATAAAATAATGGATTTGCATTGTGTCCGCACAGCCGATTTCATTGAGAAACGGAGAGGCTTTACCATAGATAAAGTATACCATAGATTCCACCCCTGCCCAGAATGTACACACGCTCGTGTCCAAACTTTGACCACCATAAAACTCACCGTGCTCTCATTGGCTGGCGCGAAAGCCTTCCTTTCAACACCTTCGATTTCATTCCCTCACCCCTTCCACACAAGAAAGCTTTATAACTTTAATGCGCGGAACGAAAGGATGTCTTACCAGTTTCAACAGTTAAAGCGGAGATAATAGAAAAGCGGAGTTGGGGGAATGTACACACGTGGACTCAATGTGCATAGCGTGGCCCAGCCAATAGGAGCGCAGTGAATAAAGTGATGGTCACAATTTAGACACTCCGCGGGGGTAGGGGTGGAATCTATGGTATACTTTATCTATGGGCTTTACTGAGTTTTGTTATCTGCCATCATTTTTAGCTTTGCCACCTTGGGTGTAGGTAGTTTGCCGGGCTTGCTCCATTCATCGCATTCTTAGCATGGCCAGCTGTGAAGTGATAATCTAGCTGGGATTCACTGAGCCTTGCGATGGTTGCAGGGTCAAAGTCCATTCCGCACTGGCCCTCTCCTCTCGTTTGCGGTTTGGCGAGCCCCGCCTCCCTCCCTGCACCGTGCAGCCCCACCACCCCAGTCACCCCAGCCCCATGACGCCCACCCCACCGCCGCGGGTATTTAAAGGCTCGCGCTGGCTCCCCGCCCGGCCCGCTGCCGTTCAAAACCCCCGAGCCCCAACTCCCTGCCGCTCTACAGCCTGTGCCTGGCCTCCCTGTGTGCCTTCAGCTAGCCTGCTTTTTTCTAACAGAGGAAACGCGAATAAGCGAGGGCGGTTTACTTTGATTGTGTCTGAAGAAATTGCGCTGCCTTTTTTAACTTTGCCGTCAACTTGAAGATTCAACTGGAGAAAAAGGACCGGCTCTGCTTTAGCAGCTTTTCTTGCTTACAGAGGAACTGAAGCTTTCAGTCATCCTGGTTTAGTAGGGCTGGCCCCGCTCCTCATTGCACGTAAGGCCAGCCTCTCTTCCCCCCTCCCACTCGAGCCCTCTGTGTCCACAGGCTAGTGGGGCAGAGACTTGGCGAGAAAATCGATAAAGCAGCCAAAGTGCAGCAAACTCTGCTTCCCACTCCTGTTCCCCGGCTTTGCCCATCCATCTTCCCGAGGTCACGCTTTATCCCCCATCCATCTTCCCGAGGTCACGCTTTATCCCCATCCATCCTGCCCGCCGCTCTGCCTTCCACTCTGAATCGGACGAATTTCATATCTAAGACCGGACACGCAACCTGTGAAGCAGCGAAGCCTCAATCAAGTTCGCCATTTTAACTTTTGCCTTCCAGCGAATATGCTGTCATCACGAATTCTGGAAAAAATCATTGGCTCTCGCGCCGGACACCGCGGCCAGACTGAATACCAGGCTAAATTCAAGAGCTGCGCCGCCTCCGCCAGCTACGTCTGGGCCACCGAAGCCGACATCATCACCCACTGCCCGCAGAACCGCCAGCTGCTGGAGCAGTTCAAGCGGACCAACCGGCACAGCCGGGTGCTCGGAGCTGATGAGGCCGCCTCGGCCCTCGCCCGCAAGCGCTCGCACCAAAGCCTGACGGAAGACCAGCTGGCCAAGCGGCGCCACACCTCGGCCAGCTCAGCTGACAAAACGCCCGAGTACGAGCAGCAGCCGCGCCACCCGCCCGGCAGCCGGCGGGCCCGCATAGAGAAAATGTGCACCGCCAGGAAGCGCAAGGAGAAGCTGCACAGCAGCACAAAAGAAATAACTGGCGCCAGCCTACTGCAGCGCACCGACCCTGGCAGGAGCCGCGCCCCCGGGCCCAGCGGCCTGGTTGCCACCCGCAAAGGCCAGCAGCAGCCGGTCCTGCCGGATTTCCAGAGGTCCGACAGCTTGGCGCAGGCGCTCAGCCGCCCGTCGCCCGTCAGTTCCAGTGCCGGCGCACTTCGCCAGCTTTGCTGCAGCGACGCCGTTGCCGCCGCCTCGGCTAAACTCGCCGCCAAATCGGCGTCGGCACCGAGTTTGAGCAACCTCCAGCGCCTTCTGGCCGCCGGCGACCCGGCCACCCTGTTCGCCGCCGCCAGCTTGGCCAGCGCCGCCACGCTGAACAGCAAGTTTGCCGGCTCCGGCCGCCTGCTGCACTCAGCCGCTCGGGCGGACCGGCGCTCCGCCGACCTCCTGCTGGCCCTGCTGGCTGCTGGCGCCGAGGCCGACGCAGCCGAAGCCAGCGGCATCACCCCGCTGATGCTGGCCGCACAGGCTGGCGATGCCACCGCCGTGCACCATCTGCTGCATTTCGGCGCGCGGCCGGACACCGGCGGAGACCAGACCGCCTCCGCCCTGCTGCTGGCCGCCCGCTCCAACCACTGGGATGTCGCGGCCGGGCTGCTGTTCCACGGTGCCGAGTTCGACCAGCTGCTTAGGCGGGTGACCGCCTCCCAGCTGGCCAGCTGGACGGACCGCCTGGCCGAGCCGCTGCTCAGCGCGCTGCGCCGCGTCACCGGCCGGCCGTCCAGCTTTGTCAGCGTCCAGCCGCCGCATCTGTTCGGCGTGGCGCCCGGCGCCAGGTGCGCCTTTGAATTCGTCAGCCCAGAAGGCCTGGCAGAAACGGACACCCGCCTGCTGCTGGCCGGCCTCATGGAGCTCAACGGCCGCGGCGGCGTCCGGCTCCGCCGGGTGGCCGGCTGCCAGCTGCTCGCCCGCCTGGAGCTGAACGGTCGCGAGCTCGAGCCCGAGCCCAGCAAGGACTGCCTCTACGTCTACAGAATTGACGAAGTCGGCGCGCCTCCCGGCCAGATCAACCGGGTGCACCTGGTCATGCGGCCGGAGTGTCCGGCCCGCTGCCGGCTCCGCCTGGTGCTGCTGCCGGCCGCCTGCACCCAGCCGCGCGGACCCGACGCCGGTGCCGCCTGAGCTGCCCGCGGCCCGGAAGGGGGCCTCCGCCACCGGACTCTGGAAGATTTTTGGAATTGATCTCGCATCAAGTCACGAACGTTTTGAATAAACATTGGCCTCTACCTGCGGCTTTTTAGAAAAAATTATCAACTGGGCCCTGCACATTTAATGCTATTTGAACCCCCTGGAGCCCCAAATTTATTCACCCGCGTGTTTTAACTCGAGCCAGTCTTACAGTTTTCTTTTTCTGTTTCTAGTTTGTGTTTTACTCGAAGCAGTTTGACTTTTGTGTGCCCTCTGTGCGAGCGTACTTACCTTATTTGGTATGCAGCGTTCCTGGTTACTGGTTACTCTGATTACTGTTAGTTCCAAATGTTGTCTTGATGGTTTTGGGCCATTGCTTACTATCCAATCGCACTTGTAAAAGGCTTGCAACAATAAACTTGGATAGATGCTTCTGCTGCTAGTAGCGACCTGTCCCACTGGCTCTGCAGGTGCAACTCGCGCTCCAGTAGTTACTCATTTAAACAGTGAAGGCAAACCTTGGACCATTAGGCTAGAACCGTAGTTCTTGTTCCTGTCCCAACTGGCATCTTCATATGCCTAACATCCTCAGATCCCAGCTGGCACAAATCAGATCCCAGCTAGCACACATCAGATCCCAGGATTCCCAGTTAGCACACATCAGATCCCAGCTAATGCACATTAGATCCCAGCTAGCGCACATCATATGCTAGCTGGCACAAATCAGATCCCAGCTAGCACACATTAAATCCCAGGATTCCCAGTTAGCACACATCAGATCCCAGGATTCCCAGTTAGCACACATCAGATCCCAGCTAATGCACATTAGATCCCAGCTAGCGCACATCAGATGCCAGCTGGCAGAAATCAGATCCCAGCTAGCACACATTAGATCCCAGCTGGCAAACATTAGATCCCAGCTAGCACAAACAAATCAGATCCCAGCTAGCACAAATCAGATCCCAGCTAGCACAAATCAGATCCCAGCTGGCACAAATCAGATCCCAGCTGGCACAAATCAGATCCCAGCTGGCACAAATCAGATCCCAGCTGGCACAGATCAGATCCCAGCTGGCACACATTAGATCCCAGCTGGCACGCATTAGATCCCAGCTGGCACACATCAGATCCCAGCTGGCACACATTAGATCCCAGCTGGCACACATTAGATCCCAGCTGGCACACATTAAATCCCAGCTGGCACACATCAGATCCCAGCTGGCACACATCAGATCCCAGCTGGCACAAATCAGATCCCAGCTGGCACACATCAGATCCCAGCCGGCACACATCAGATCCCTGCTGGTACACATCAGATCCCAGACAGCGCTCCACAAAGTACGGGTTACGCTTAGAATATCCAAGCGAGCTGTAATATCCGGCTGCTCAAATTCAACGACCGGAACCCTTCAGGTGGACTCGAACGAGGAGGGCTCGCTGTCCGACAGCAGCGGCGAGGAGTTTGAGATCGAGCGCGTGCTCGACCGGCGCAGAAACTCGAGCACGGGCGCTATCGAGTACCTGGTGAAGTGGGCGGGCGACTGGGGCGCGGACAGCTGCCAGTGGCTGGAGGAGGCCAGCCTGGCCAACGCGCAGGAGGCCGTGCGCGCCTTCCTACAGCGAAGCTCCAACAAGGCGGCCACGGCCGAGCCCGCTAGCTCCACTACGACCAGCAAGGCGGCGAAGCGGCTTCCAAGGCAGCAGCCGCCGCCTCCCCGCAGACAGGCGTTCATCCTGTCCGACCGCGACTGCAGCGACGAAGACGGAGAGGTTAAGCCGCGAAAGTCCTCTTCGAAAACTTCTTCGAAAAAGAAGAAGCATAAAAAGAAGAAGACAGACGAGGCCGCTGCGGCCGCCGGCACACGAGAGGACGGCGCAGAATTCGAAGAAGGCGAAATCTCCGACGACAGCTCGTCGGCTGTGCGGCGCAGGAGCAGCGGCCGGAGCCGAAGCGGGAAGCATCGCAAACGGCACCGGGAAGAGCGAAGCGGGAAGGCCCAGTCGGCTGCGGCTGAGTCGACCACTGCGAAGGCGCAAGTGCAGCAGGCGGAGTCGCAACTGCAACCGCCCCTGGCGCAAGCACAACCACCGGTTTTAGAAGTGCAACAGCGGGAGTCAGAAATACAACAGCCAAAGCCGCAGGTGCAGCAGCCGCAATCTAAGGCATTTATAATTGCTGCACCGGCCTACAATGCTGACGACGGCGCTGATGATGACGATGACGAAGACGACGAAACGCCGTTCTCGGAGCTGCGCATCGCCGAATCTGGCGACACACCGTCGGAAGGCGACGGCGACTGCGAAGCAGACGGGGATAGAGACGGCGATGAAATTGACGCTGCAGATGGCGATGGCGGCGGTGCCGAGCAGCTGGCCGACCAGGCTGACGAAGACTTGGACAATGGCAATGACATCAGCGAGGAGGCGGGCGGCAGTGCAGCTACAGGCCCTAGCGATCCTCGCCGGCTGCACGGAGCGGCGGCTCAGGCAGCTACCGACGGCCGGGCGTCGCTGCCCTCAGGCGCGGTGATCCGCAAGCGCCAGACCAAGCTGCTGAGCTTCGCCGGACGCGAAATCCCGCAGCCGAAGTCTGCGGCCGGTGCCGGCCAAGCATCGGAGCCCGATGCCGCTGCTGCCGCGGCCAAGTCGGCCCGGTCCGAGTCCGACGCCTTGAAGGCCACGCTGGCCTCCGAGCTGGTGAAACCGGCGCGGCAGGTGCACGGCAGCCCGGCGGACATAATGCGGACCCTCCTGGCCGAGCGGGACGCCGAATTCCCGCCACGCCTGCTGGGCGAAAAGGAGCTGCTGGAGCTGGTGCGGAACCCGGACCGGCCGCTGGCGGCGCTGAGCCAGGCGCTGCGGCATCCCGACTGTCCCAGCTTGAACAAGATTCCGGAGAGCCGCACCAGCTGGCTGCTGCACTGCGCAGCCAAGTGCGGCCTTACGGAGGCCCTGCAGCTGCTGCTGCAGTTCGGCGCCGACCCCGACCTGCCGGAGCGCCGCACGGGCCGGACGGCCCTCATGACAGCTGCCGGCCTCGGCCTGCAGATCGCCTGCGAGCTTCTGCTGCAGGCCCGGGCCAGCCTGGAGCTGCGGGACCACCGGGGCGACACGGCGCTGCTGCGATCGGCGCGCCTGGGGCAGTTCCCCACTATGCGCTACCTGCTGTGGCGCGGGGCCGAGTTCGCCGAGCTCTGGCCCGGCCGGATTGCCGACCTCCCCGAGGAGGCCACGAAGACAGCCCGACTGTGGGCCCACGAGCTGCAGGGCCTGCTGCTGAACGAGATCGAATCCGTGGTCAGAAACTGCCTGCCCGGGGCCCTGCTGACCTGCTCCGTGTCCCCGCCCTTCGTTGTCAGCCCCAGCGCCGGCCTGCGCCGCGTCCTGTCCTTCAGCACCCCAGAGGACCTGAAGGAGGGCCCGGCGGGCCGCTGCTTGGACTGCCTGTTCATTGCCGTGGCCGACTTCCCCGGAAACGGCGCCGCCCACCCCATGCTTTCCGGCCCGGACATGGTGTCCGGCGTGAAGCTCAATGGGGTTGTGCAGCCCAGCTTCACGCCCCCGCATCACTTCCTGACTGGCTGTCAGCCGCTGCGGCCGCCGGGCGAGCTTAACGAGCTAGAACTGCAGCTGCTACGGGAGAACGAAGGCATGAGCCAGCTGCGGGTGCTGCTGCAGGCCTACAGACTCTCTCTGGACTGACTCTTTATGGTGCCCCTTCATTCTGTCTGCATTTCAAGTAAAAACTTTAGCTTTTATTAATTTGAGTGTAATAATATTTTGCTCAATTTTTTACAGTAGAGTTGAGATCACACAAATTGAAGTTAAACTCCAGGAATCATTAACCCATTTAATTCAACTGCTTAGATTTGGTACAGAGTAGACGAGTCAAATAAAAAATGTCTTTGTCTGCGACTGGCTCCAGTCTTGAGGAGCTGGCATTGAATTACGAGTGTAGCTAAAGTTTCCGATAACCTAAAGTTTCTAAAGCTCAAGAAATGGTGCGGCGAAGCGAAACTCTTTGAATCATTATTTTTGGATAGATGATCTGGAAATTGTTTGCTTCTTCACAGCCTGCCAACGGCTGGAAAACAATGCCGAGTTCTACATCTATCATCCCTACATGTACGTTAAATACCGACCATTCACATCCACTTTAATAAAAATGATTCCTGATATTCACTTCTCTATAAATCCTGAGCTCATGGCTTGGCTCCTCCCACTGACACCGCCCTTCTGATAATAATACGGGTTACGTCTTTAGTGTTTATAAATCCACCAGGAGAAAGGTAGCTTAGAGAGTGATGCCAGAATGCTAGAATTTCACAAAAAGGGCTGATGCGTACAGAGAGCGATGGATTGACCTCCCCCCCAACTGTTCCAATGCAAACTAACAAGCTTTAACTAGGGTTTCTCTCCACCCCATAGAAACAGTATAGTTCTAAAGTTAGGGAAATACATGTACGTCCCCCATTTCCATTGCCTATAAAACCTGCCGTTGCTATACATGAAACCATGCGAACAAACAGATTCTAAATAAAAATAGACCACAGCCTCAACTCCGAGCGGCACCCCCCCTCCCTCAGAACCTATCGTTTAGGCTCAACTTAAGAATTCTAGATAATATCAAAGTTATCGTGTTCAACTATTTAAAATTGATGGAAGCCTTTATTTGACTTCAGAAGACAGAGAGCTCCAAACGAGTTGCTAATGCAATAGAAGCGGAGAGTGGAGACTCAGCCGCAATCCGAGATCGATGATCGAGTCAGCTTTATAGGGTGTTTCCTATGCAGCCGGCAGCAGATAAAACCTATTCAGTAATACTGAGATCAATTAATTTTATCTCAAAGTCTACTACTCATTTTGAAGCGATTAATTCTGGACACGGAACGCAATTAAAGAATTGTTACTTATTTCTGTTTTAACGTGCTAATTTTCTCTTCTAGATTTTATTTGCATCACATTAAATTTTCTTGCTTTTAGCTAAGCTTTCTAAAATGTGAATATTCATTCATAAATGAACGCCTGGAACTGCATAAAGCATATCCTGTTAACTGTTTTCTACTATATTACGTATTTATTGTAAAACAAAGTTAAAGCACCAATATCATATAGAACTAAAAAACGTAAAATATGATAAATAAATTTGCTTAATAGATGAAATCTATTGTTCTTTTAGCATTTCAAAAACTAATTATTTATCTATTATTTTCGAAAACGCGTTTTTCAAATGGTCACTCTAATTTGAGGGGTGGGCCCGAGCTGTCCAGACGTACGTCAATAAAAAAAGATGCTTAATTTTAACAACGTTTTCCTTTCCAACGCACATTCTTGCTGATTGGTTAAAATAACCATAATAGATAATCAGAAATGCGCTAATGCAAATAATTTATCTCGTCCCCTCGTCCCTTCGTCCCCCCTCAAATTAGAGTGACCCTTTTTCGAACTATGGTAAACAGCCAATGCAGCTGGCTACAGCTTTTTTGTATGCAATTAACTGATTAGAGCAACATGTTTTGAATGACAGGATTATAACAAAAGCTGTTAATGATTATATATTTAAGTAGCAAAGAGCATAATTGAATGGTTAGAAAAGTAAATACATTTTTAAAAAATAATCTTTAGAAACATGTGCCAGTGCCAGAGAATATATATTATTCTACATTCTAGATTCTACTCTATGTAGAATAGAATGATATATATGCCAACATATGCAGTAATATGCCAACAATTTTTGTATGCTAGTCAATATACCTATTCTAGTATATAGGTTATCACTTTCCTAAATATGGCTTTTTTTCTATGTCAAATTTAACTTTAAGAAAAAATTTATTTTGACTGATAATTTTTATGCATATAAACAAAAATATGTATTTGCAAATTGGCATACATGGTGCATACATAGCATAGCAATAGCCCAGTGCCCCAGTAGAAAATTTCAGTATATAATGTGGTGGTATAGTGGCGCAACTAGGGAAGGGCCCATAGTCTAGATCATGGCAGGGTGTATGCCAAACAAAAACTTGATGGATCCACAGTTTGTACGCCAATGTATGCCGAATTTTTTCTGCCTTCCCTAACTGTACGCCACTTTTACAGATACAAATTTCCTACTTCAAAACTATTTAATGATTCAATTATTCGAATATTAAAATTATTCAATAGAACAATAGATGGGAATATATTTTGTTAAAGTGAATGTATTTCTAACATAAATTCCATTTTTTACATTATCGTGCAAATTCCTAAAAAATACCAATGTTTATGTATATTACATTGCAAGTTGCAACAGCAACAGTGTGTATGCCACTTAGGCCAATAGGTAGGGCCCAATTTTTTGGTTGTACGCCTATGTACACCAATAGGGTTAGCAAGGGGTGACTGTACGCCAAATTAATTTGGCATACAGGCCATGATCCGGACTATGGGGGAGGGCAGGGGGGCAATTGCCCCCCTCCCCTTAGGCTTAGGTGGAGACCAGAAAAAATCAAAGGGGGAACCAAGTGAATTTTTGCCAAAAGCAGAGCCACCCTTCTGCCCCCTTTCCTAGGTCTTTACCCTCCAGAATCTGCCCTCCCCCTCAACAAATTTCTAGCTGCAGTATTGTATATAGTTTTTATATAATTTTTATACTTTCATACAATAAAATGAAATTCTAGATCTGCCACTGATCAGTATATATTATTGCAGTATTGGTAGATGTTCAAATTTAGATTTTTTGTTAGTCTAATTCAAATATATATCCAACAATTTAATAAGATAGGTATCTTTTTGTGCTCAACCATATTTATTTTGTTCTGTATTTTTTCCAGGTTTTTCCAGTAATAATACTATGCTCTAGTTATAATGCATAATATGTTATATATTTTTGTACTAGGGGTTTTGTCTTGTCTTTACAATTCCACATTTGTCACTAAAGTTTTAATGGGACTTTTTTAATATAGTTTAAATTATAGCACATTTTGGGTAGTGTTTAATATATTATAGTAGTAATCTAATATGTTATGGTCTAAGCAGTCTTACATTTAAAACTAGTTTCCAATTTGGGTATTACTGAGATTAGAGTGTCATAACACTACTCTTAGTATATCTTTTATCACTGTTCTCAGGATTTAGCTCTGAAATTATAGATAGTAACAATTTCTTCAAAATTTGAATATTTTTATATTGAACTACTTGAGTTCTACATTAAGTTATTTTTTTAGCTATAAGTTATTTATATTTCTTTATTAAGGCCTAGGTAAACATTTTTTAGAAATCTTATATTTTATGCCAAATAACCTTTCTCTAAGCTTTTTATTTCCTTTTCTTCATATACTACAATCATATTTTGCACTCCTTGTTTTTATATTGCCTTTTTACTTGAAAAGTAAAATCCTAGATATTTCTAATTCTGATCCTTTTAGGATTCTATAATCCCAAAATTTGCTTTAAAATTGTGTTTTTTCCAGGATCCTAAGATTGACGTCCCTATTGCACTTTGCACCATGCTCTTTGCTTTTCCCTCATTCTGCCATTGATTAAGCCATCAAATTTGCAGCATTTTTCAATGACAATTTATACAAGTTTGAATGTAGCAATAGTATCACTTGCTTGTTTTAGCTAAAATTCATTTTATGATTTTTGTTTTTTTCTTTACTAGGCTATGGCTAGTTATTTCTTTATTGCAAAATTGTTATGTAAAGTTTCTTTATTTTTCTTTCCCAGAACCAGTCTTATCGGCTTCTCATATTCTATATGTGGTAAGCAAACATCCAGTGAAAATAGGGAATATAATACTGGAATCCTAGGATCCCATAATCTTAGGATTAGGCCTAAATCCCAGGATCACACTTGTCTGGGATTTAAAAACCCCAGGATTGACCATTGGGTTGGGAATCTTGGGATGCCAATCCTGCTTTGCAAAGATTCTATCATTTATTCTAAGTAGTAGTATCTGCAGCTGAGCTACTGTCAGGTGAAAATCATAACCCAGTTGTCCTGCTTTGATTTCTTAATCTTTCAAGTATGCAGGCTAGTGAGTAGACGGCTACAGGGCTGCAGGGATAAAAAACAGAAGCTGTAAATTGTAGAATGTAGATTGTAGAACTACTTTAAGCAGTCCCTACCTTCAAAACTCCTTGTCCATAGTTGGGATTAGAACAGTAGGACTAGGTAATACAAAAATCCCAAGTTTTGCCTATCCTGGGATTCTCAGAATTGGGATATCGCAGACTTTGAAAATCCCAGGATTCTTGGGATCAAGATATCCTTGACTTTAAAAATCCTGGGATTCTTGGGATCAGGATGTCCCAGACTTTGCCAATCCTGGGATCCCAACAAATTGGGCTGGGATCCTGGGATCCCAGGATTAAAAAAGTTTCTAATCATTGTTAATGCAATTTTGGTTTACAAAGCCATCAATCTGATTTTAAAGGGCTTTCAATAATAAAATAGAGTAGAACAAAATATTTTGCTAGGCCTAACAAGAAACTGACAGTGAGCTCTGAATTGGAGTGTGATGTACAGACTGGCAAATACGTGCTTTTTTACATGCCAGTATTAGCTCAGGAAAATCACACTTGATTGTGATGTAACCTGGGAAATGACAGCTTACAGAGCTATGGCCCGAGGTACTGATGTAGAAGGGGACCAGACCTCACCCTCCCAGAGGCAACCTGCCGTAGCTTGGGTTGTGGTCCAATAGCAAGGTCCTACTGTTCTAATCCCAACTACGGCCAAAGGAGTTTTGAAGGTAGGGACTGCTTAAAGTACATGGATGTAGTTCTGCCACCACTCCTATGCTGGTCATCTAAAAGGTGTCCTGACAGTGCTGAGAATGAGGTCTTTCGCATGGAGGGGGGGCTTCTGATCTGCGCAAGGTCGAGACCCCCTGATTTTAGCTGGGTTTGGGATAGAGGGGGAGTTCAGATGAACAATGATTTGACTCCCGTCTGGCAAGCTATAGCGCTGCATGTGCCGGAAACAATGAGGAATTGGCTTCTATCGCTTTAGGCTCTGTGCACAGGTTTTAGAATAACAATAATTACATTAGTCTGCGAGTACCATTCACACAGTTGCATATATACATTATTACACTGGAAATCTCCTTCAATATGCCAATAGCTTCAGCTTTTTATCCCTGCAGCCCGCCTGCATGTTTAAAAGATTAAGAAATCAAAGCAGGCCAACTGGGTTATGATTTTCACCTGACAGCAGCTCAGCTGCAGATACTACTACCAGTCTTCGGAGTCAGGCGCGAATTCTAAAGACATGGCGCGAATTTCCTTGTCCATCAGGGGCGCGAATTTGGAAGTACAATTTCTCTTTTGCCTATACACACAATATGTTTTGCTGCCTGGTTCTACCTGACTATAAGTTCTGTGTTGCACTCTCTGATACAGTGGATGGATCCCAAATCTTTGTATTAACGGTATTTCTTAGTTTCTTAGTCATGATCTGCAAGCGAATTGCAGCCAAATTTGCGTTGATGTTTGCGAATTCAATTATTTTGTTGAAAGTACATATATTGGATATACACCTAGGCAGTAGCGAATGCAGGGGAGGGGGCTTTGCTGGCTGGAGCCCCCATTCACCTCAGAAAAGCTGTTTTTTGTGGGCGCACGAACCCCTAAAAAGGTCATTAAAAACGTTTATCAAAATGTCATTTGGCGCGCGGACTTGTCAAGTTAAGCTCCTGGTTCCGCCACTGCACCTACGCTAGGTTTTATAGTAGAGAACTCATAGGCGCGAAAATTTACACAAGGCGCGAAAATTGCATACCCCTGCGCCGAACACTGACTACTACTCGAGAATGAATGATTGAATTATTGCAAACCGGGATCGGGATCCCGATGGTCAATCCCGGGATTTTCGAATCCCGGACAAGTCTGATTCAGGCATAATCGAAATCCCGGGATTTGGGCCTAATCCCTAAGTGGGACCTTGCTGTCGGACCACAACACAAGCTACCAATTCTCCATCTAGAGACTAGAGCGGGTGCCCCTGGGAGGGTGATGCCTGATCCCCTTCTACCTAGGTGTCAGTACCACGGGCCATAGCTCTGTAAAGCTATCATTCCCCAGGTTACATCACAAGTGTGATTTTTCTGAGCTGATACTGACATGTAAAAAAGCATGTCTATTAATACGCCAGTCGCCACGCTGTACATCACACTCTAATTCAGAGCTCACTGTCAGTTTCTTGTTTGCAAAATACTCTGTTTTACTTTTGTCATTGAAAGCCCTTTAAAATCAGATTAGACGGCTTCGTAAACTGAAATTGCACAAACAAATATTATAAACTTCTTCAATCCCGGGATTTAGGGATCCGGGATATCCCTATCCCGAGAATCCCGGGATTTTCAAAGCCCAGGTCGGGACGGACATCTTGATCCCGTGAATCTCGGGATTGGCAAAACTCTAGATTTTGTATTCTCTAGTGAGAAATGTTCCTTGCATATCACTAACTTTGGCTATTATTTTAATTCTATGATTCGTCGTTCGTCAATCCCGTTAAACACAAAACCACAAATAAAGCTAATTCAGGTTGCAAAGCGAGCATATGGCATCTGGTTTTCGGAGTGCATTTTACCGGCTGGGGAGGCAAAAGACACGCATAGTTCTCCTTTTCCTCTATCGCCTGCGTCACCCCAAGGCCTGTCTTTCCTTTATCCTGCCTGCCCTCCTCAGTCCCGCTGTCTGACTCACGCGACATGCCCGGCTCACACGGTCCACACACACAACAAACACGCAATGCACGAGGCCTCCCTTCGCTCCATACCAGTCTGCCACGGCGCTCAATAAAATCTGCGTGCCCCAGCCTGGGTCTGGCGCGGCGGGGGGTGGCGGCCTCCCTCCCCCATCCAAACCCCTGCCCAGCCAGCCAGCACCCCGGGCCTTCTGCCCACCCCACTCCGCCTCCTTTTCACATTAAAACCAACGCCTCTCTGCCCAACTGCTCTCCTGCCTTCCTCCCGTCTTCTCAACTTGCAGTTCAGCAAGCCAGCGCCCCGACTCTGGGCGGGTCGGTAAGTCAGACTTGTATGAATGCATGCATACATATTGTCCTGTTAGTGCTGGCCACAATCCTTGCCATCTTTCCGCTCCGCTTGTGTGGCCCCACCCAAGCAGTGTGCTCCATGCTGTGCTCATGCTCACCCTCCGATCTGCGGCGTCTTACCTGGCATTATTGGAGCTCTGTAAGCCAATTCTGTCTAATACTGTCAGGTAATGATGTCTAGCGGAGGAGCGATCGCCGGTTGCCCCTCTCCCCACATGTTCAAAATTTTGCTTTTTGAGACAGTGTGAAATAGTGAAAAATGCAATAAAGTGAATTAAACAGAGCATCAGTATGATATTTTTGCCTATTTTGTCTTTCCGTGTTTTTTCGTGCATTTGAGCTGATTCTGCTTGAACTTGTTTTCGTGTAGTAAGAGAAAATAAAAGGTAGGCAGCAAAAGACTTAGTTAATAGTCAATAGCAAAATAGTTCTGATCTTTTCATCTGTATTAGACAAACAGGCCATTAATTAAACTTTAGTTAAACTAAATGAGTAGTTTTTTAACATCGTTGTTTCTAGTTTTTAAGAATGGCATATTTCATTCGTTTGACGGCCGGATAATATTAATATTAACAGTTTCCTCAAATCCAGCCCAATAAATTTTCTAAGAAACGACTCCAGCTCATTTTCTCAACCGTCTGATTTGCGTGACTCAGACGCTGTCCGCAATATTTTTTCTTTGTCGTGTCTAGCTCCGGCTCGAGTTTCTGGTTCCGCGATTGTTGCTAGACGCGGTGAGAGAGACCCGATAATGGGGTGGGTTGGGCGCCTTGTTCTGCTGCTTGTTGAGACGAGTTGATGAGGCAGACCCGCAGACTCCTGCCCTGTCGCACCGCGTGCTCCAGCTGGAAATTGGAAATTTTGAGTCAACCAACCTGCACCCCAGGCCGCGGGGGGACTCGGGCTGCTTAAAAGGCAGAATTAATTGAGTGACCGCGCGCCCCAGCCGGTCAATTCGGTCAACTCCGCTCTGAACAATGGCCATGCCATGCCCACCAGTTGCGCAACTGGTTTTTATTATTAGCCAGGATTCCCTGGACTCCAGCTTTCCTGTTGCCAACCAAGTCCCCTCTCGCTGTGTACCGCCGTCTCTGAGTGCCCGCTGGCTGGCAACCTGGAAACTGCAGTGCGATATGTGGCCCAGCAACTCGGGGCTCGCAGTCTCCGGGCCCCGGCATCAGTTCTATTGATAGAAAATAAAAATCCTCTGGAATGCGGGCTGCCCGAGTTCCTATGGCAGCTCGCTCTGCCCTTTTGGTTGCCGGGTGCTCACAGTCGCGGATGAGCAGCTGGCCCGGCCGGTCCTCACTTGCTCTGCCCCGCCTCCGCTGCCGGGCCAGTGTTGCCATGGCAATTAGCCTGACAAGCAAGCGGACTACTCAAAAAACTACAGTTTATGTCACCTTTCATTCCGGCTCATGGGGGTGGAGCTTCATCTGTCTGCCTGCCCGCAGCTTCACCCGTACCTAACAAGCACCTGCCGGACTAACTGAACTAATTGGGCCCGCGCTCAGTGCTAATGAGTGATTTCCCGATCGATTATCGATTAGTGTCCACATTGAGCGCATTGTTGTATTCATGATTATCGGGGAAAACTGTCTTCAATTGCATGAGTTGCCTTGCCATCCAGCAGTCTCTAGGCACCAGATTAAGGTCAGGCTGCATCGTCAGACAGCTTCAAAAAGAATTTCATCGTCAGTGAAAGCCACTTTATGCGCTGGCTGGCAGCTATCTCACCTGGCAGCTATCTCACCTGGCAATTAATCTCACCTGGTAATTAATCTCACCTGGCAGCTATCTCACCAGGTAATTAATCTCACCCGGCAGCAATCTCACCTGGCAGCTATCTTATATTTGGTAATTAATCTCACCTGGTAATTAATCTCACTTGGCAGCTATCTTATATTTGGTAATTAATCTTACCTGGAAATTAATCTCACCTGGCAATTAATCTCACCTGGTAATTAATCTCACCTGGCAGCTATCTCACCTGGTAATTAATCTCACCTGGCAGCTATCTCACCAGGTAATTAATCTCACCTGGCAGCTATCTCACCTGGTAATTAATCTCACCTGGCAGCTATCTTATATCTGGTAATTAATCTCACCTGGCAGCTATCTTATATCTGGTAATTAATCTCACCTGGCAGCTATCTTATATCTGGTAATTAATCTCATCTGGCAGCTATCTTATATCTGGTAATTAATCTCACCTGGCAGCTATCTCACCTGGCAATTAATCTCACCTGGCAGCTATCTCACCTGGTAATTAATCTCACCTGGCAGCTATCTCACCTGGCAGCTATCTCACCTGGTAATTAATATCACCTGGCAGCTATCTTTTCTCCCTATCCTCTTCCTGGGTGAAGAATATTCCTTCTACATTCTAGGACCCCTTAAATTTCTATTGTGATTGATCTTGCAGCAGACTGCAGTCTCCTGAGGAGGGGCTGGGTGTCTCCAGGGCAGCCTCTTAGGCTCACAATAGATTTGCCAGGTACGAGTTTAGCAACTCTCTGACAATTGTCCGGCCAAGGGCAACTCAACACATGGAGTGGGTAGTGATGTGGGCCCCGCCTCGCTCTTCTCCGCAGGGGCCGCCACCCCCGCCGCGGGACAATGAGTGGCTACAGGAGGGCGACGCGGCGAAGGAGGCGGCAGGGGTCCAGCTGTAGCGGGTCAGCCCAGGACAGGCCTGAGTGGGGCAGCTCTGGGCCTCTCCAACACCCCAAATGGGGCGATGAGCGCTCAGAGTGAGCGATGCCACCCATGCTGCGAGCTGCCAAGCCGCACAGGGCAGGCTCGCCCTTATTATTGACTCACAGCTGCTCACAGCTGCCGCAGGCGGAGTTGGGGCGGGTGCGGCAGCGAGACGCCCTGCGGTGCAGCGGCGTCGGCCGTCGCCGTGACGACAGAATTTTCATTTTCTCAGGCTAAGCTGTGAGCCACAGGAGCAGCAGGCAGCTCTCACACCGCTCCTCAGTCCTGCCTTCCCAGTGTTTGCCGTGTCGTGAGAAGGTTTGAAATTTTTCACTGCAGGAATTTGCGCTGTCTCGCCTGAGCAGATTAAAGCAGCTGATTCTTTGCTATAAGCAAATTTGAGAAGCACATTTCACCTGCTGTTGATGCGGCAGCTTTTATGCAGTTTTTTCGTGGGGAATGCTGCTTCAGGAGCTACGGATAAATGTCTGTTAAATAACTCCCGAGCACTAGCTCCTTGTGCGTCCCTTGCTGGCTATCTGGTTGTGTTGCCGGCCGGGTGTCTGAGCTTCTGTCACAAAAAATTCGGCTTTGTCTGAACCGCTTGCAGCATGGCTCTGCCCACAGCTGCAACTTCTTTTCATCTCAGTAGCAGATTTAGCAGATTCCCTTGTCGTCGGTCCCGGGAGCGAAGCTGCACGGTCTGGGTTGGCTTCCGTAAGGGGAATATTCCGTTTTTTAATGGGGCGGATTCTGTTTTTATGGGGCGGATTCTGTTATCCAAGGAGCGGATTCTGTTATCAAAGGAGCGGATTCTGTTATTCAAGGAGCGGATTCTGTTATTCAAGGAGCGGATTCTGTTATCCAAGGAGCGGATTCTGTTATCAAAGGAGCGGATTCTGTTATTCAAGGAGCGGATTCTGTTATTCAAGGAGCGGATTCTGTTATTCAAGGAGCGGATTCTGTTATTCAAGGAGCGGATTCTGTTATGCAAGGAGCGGATTCTGTCATCAAAGGAGCGGATTCTGTTATCGAAGAAATGGATTCTGTTATCAAAGGAGCGGATTCTGTTATTCAAGGAGCGGATTCTGTTATTCAAGGAGCGGATTCTGTTATCAAAGGAGCGGATTCTGTTATTCAAAGAGCGGATTCTGTTATCAAAGGAGCGGATTCTGTTATCAAAGGAGCGGATTCTGTTATCAAAGAAGCGGATTCTGTTATTCAAGGAGCGGATTCTGTTATTCAAAGAGCGGATTCTGTTATTCAAGGAGCGGATTCTGTTATTCAAGGAGCGGATTCTGTTCTTCAAGGAGCGGATTCTGTTATTCAAGGAGCGGATTCTGTTATTCAAGGAGCGGATTCTGTTATTCAAGGAGCGGATTCTGTTATTCAAGGAGCGGATTCTGTTATTCAAGGAGCGGATTCTGTTATTGATGCAAACGCGTTAACCGCGTGCCTGGCTTGAGAATGTGGGGTGCTCAGCCCAGGTCACTCAGTCTGAGTTCGAGAATGAAGCTCAGGTGTTGGAGAAAGTCAAGCTGGCAGCTGTGATTTCAACCCGGCCAGTTCGAAGTTGGGAAGAGGCAGACGGGAGAACTGCAAGCAGGTGGTTCTCCCTCCGCCTCTGCAGGCTTGGAGGAGATCTCAGCTGCGAAGTGCCTGTCTGTCTGTCACTTTCCCAGAGGCTCGGCTGTCTCCCAAGTCAGCCTGCAGTTGAAATCCCAGCAAGGGGCCAACACGTGCGAGACCAGGGCAGGCCACTCGGCTCCTTGCCTCGCGCTTCGGCTCCCTGATTTCAAGCCAAGCCAAGGTGTCAGCGCCTGCGCTGGAGTGCCAGTCGGGGGGCAGGGGAAGTGAGCACTCCCCCCGGCTGCAGTGGGCGCTGCTTAGGCAAAAAACATGCGGCCACGACCCTCCCCGGGTACTTGACTTCCTTAGCAACCCGCGGCAGGCCTCCGGCAATCGATTCGCTGGATCCCGCATTTCTGCTTCCTAATCAGCTGAGCAGCCCCTCCAGCGGAAATCTCCTCTCTTCTCTCCCTTACCTTTTTTACGGCGGCGTGTCCGCCTTGCCCACCACACCTTGGCGCAAATCCCAGCCCTGGCAGCCGCGGTTTCTCCTGCAATCTGCGCGCCCCATGGAATGTCGCCGCTGCCCCCCTCTCCCCTCCCCGCCCTCCTTCATTCTCAATTTTTTCTTGCAATTTTTTGTCCTCGCCTGGCTCGCCTTTTCTTCTCCCTGCCGGCCCCGGGGCTGCCGGGCCACAATGGCCCGCGGGCGGAAGGCAGGCGGCAGCAGCTGGCGGCCGCCCCACCCCAGCTGTCCCAGAGCCCGCAAGGCTGGGCCGCCCACTCAGCTAAACTTTTCTGCAGCAGCATTGCCAGTGAATTGGAGGCTGCTGCAGCTTCATCGCCTCTCACTGCCAGCATCTCAATTGTCTGCCGGCTGTGAGGGCTGCAGCCGCCCAGCTCCGCGCAAAAAATGGGGGAGCAGCACAACATGGGGCCGTGGGAGATGACGAGTGAATAGGAACGCTAGGTAGTAGATGAGGCACGGAGGCTGCAAGGGCGCTTTCCTTCCCAGCAGGCGGCCGCACCGCACTCCCCACTTCCCCTCCGTCCTCAGCTCCTCATCTTCATCCCTTTTGTGATGCTGGAACTGAGAAGCTGCCGTGTGCGGCTGCCAGGAAGCGAAATAATGGGCAGTTGGGGAGGGGAGGATAGAGAAAGGGGTGCGGGGAGAATCGAGGAGAAACGGCGCAGCCTCCTGTTGCATGATTGATGAGGCGGCTCAGCAGACTTGCCTCATCAATTTTTTACAGCCGGCAGTTGCAGGTCGCGTCTCTTGCGGCCCGGCCAGCTTCCTCGGCCCCACGGCCCGCCTGCCCCGGCGCTCCTTTGTTTAGTCGCGTCGCCGGGAACAATGGGCATCTGAGAGCCCTCGGCGGGCGGCTTCGCGGAGTTGTCAATCCTTCTCTTCATTGTGTGGTTCAATGTTTTTGGCATACTACTGCTGAGAGAAAATCAGTAGTGTAGCTTGAATATTCACTCTGTAGTGGTAGTCTGAGAGGCAGGCAGATGATGGATGGAGGAGAAGGGGACACAAGCTGAATGGACAGGCACAGGGGACACAAGCTGAATGGACAGGCACAGGGGACACAAGCTGAATGGACAGGCACAGGGGACACAAGCTGAATGGACAGGCACAGAGGGGACACAAGCTGAATGGACAGGCACAGAGGGGACACAAGCTGAATGGACAGGCACAGGGGACACAAGCTGAATGGACAGGGCACAGGGGACACAAGCTGAATGGACAGGCACAGAGGGGACACAAGCTGAATGGACAGGGCACAGGGGACACAAGCTGAATGGACAGGCACAGAGGGGACACAAGCTGAATGGACAGGGCACAGAGGACACAAGCTGAATGGACAGGGCACAGAGGACACAAGCTGAATGGACAGGGCACAGAGGACACAAGCTGAATGGACAGGGCACAGAGGACACAAGCTGAATGGACAGGGCACAGAGGACACAAGCTGAATGGACAGGCACAGGGGACACAAGCTGAATGGACAGGCACAGAGGGGACACAAGCTGAATGGACAGGCACAGAGGGGACACAAGCTGAATGGACAGGCACAGGGGACACAAGCTGAATGGACAGGCACAGAGGACACAAGCTGAATGGACAGGCACAGAGGGGACACAAGCTGAATGGACAGGCACAGGGGACACAAGCTGAATGGACAGGCACAGAGGGGACACAAGCTGAATGGACAGGGCACAGGGGACACAAGCTGAATGGACAGGGCACAGAGGGGACACAAGCTGAATGGACAGGCACAGGGGACACAAGCTGAATGGACAGGGCACAGGGGACACAAGCTGGGTGGGCACAGGGCACAGGGGACACAAACTGAGTGGGCACAGGGCACAGGGGACACAAGCTGAATGGACAGGCACAGGGGACACAAGCTGAATGGACAGGGCACAGGGGACACAAGCTGAATGGACAGGGCACAGGGGACACAAGCTGAATGGACAGGGCACAGGGGACACAAGCTGGGTGGGCACAGGGCACAGGGGACACAAGCTGAATGGACAGGGCACAGGGGACACAAGCTGGGTGGGCACAGGGCACAGGGGACACAAACTGAGTGGCACAGGTGCCATGAGTGTTCAAGCCTGACTGGGTATCGCACAGATAATTTTTGGTAACAAATCGTTCAAATGTAAACATTGCTGCCACCCCTGACTTTATCTAAGCAGCCACAGGGCCACAGGCCACATGCGGATGCAGGCAGCTTGGCACAAGCTACATCTATATGTATTGGCGCGGGGCCAGCCCAGCTTATTGCTATGCTAGAAACTTTCTGCCACCTGTCAGTGCTGTCGCTCGGTCCAAATGCATCTTCTGTAAGTTTTTCTAAGATCGCTACTCCAGTGAGCCAAAAATACAGCGCCATTATCGATTAGCATTACGTCAGTGTATTTATAGCTTAGCTTTTGGGATGAAGTCCCACTTGCCAAAGGAATCCTATTCGGAGTCAACTTTGGTAGAAAGATGGGAGACAGGTGGACTGAGAGGGAGACAGATGGACTGAGAGGGAGACAGGTGGACTGAGAGGGAGACAGGTGGACTGAGACGGATACAGGTGGACTGAGACGGACACAGGTGGACTGAGAGGGAGACAGGTGGACTGAGAGGGAGACAGGTGGACTGAGAGGGAGACAGGTGGACTGAGAGGGAGACAGGTGGACTGAGACGGATACAGGTGGACTGAGACGGATACAGGTGGACTGAGAGGGAGACAGGTGGACTGAGAGGGAGACAGGTGGACTGAGAGGGAGACAGGTGGACTGAGAGGGAGACAGGTGGACTGAGAGGGAGACAGGTGGACTGAGAGGGAGACAGGTGGACTGAGAGGGAGACAGGTGGACTGAGAGGGAGACAGGTGGACTGAGACGGATACAGGTGGACTGAGACGGATACAGGTGGACTGAGACGGATACAGGTGGACTGAGAGGGAGACAGGTGGACTGAGAGGGAGACAGGTGGACTGAGACGGATACAGGTGGACTGAGAAGGAGACAGGTGGACTGAGACGGATACAGGTGGACTGAGACGGATACAGGTGGACTGAGAGGGAGACAGGTGGACTGAGAGGGAGACAGGTGGACTGAGACGGATACAGGTGGACTGAGAGGGAGACAGGTGGACTGAGACGGATACAGGTGGACTGAGAGGGAGACAGGTGGACTGAGACGGATACAGGTGGACTGAGAGGGAGACAGGTGGACTGAGACGGATACAGGTGGACTGAGAGGGAGACAGGTGGACTGAGAGGGAGACAGGTGGACTGAGACGGATACAGGTGGACTGAGAGGGAGACAGGTGGACTGAGAGGGAGACAGGTGGACTGAGACGGATACAGGTGGACTGAGAGGGAGACAGGTGGACTGAGAGGGAGACAGGTGGACTGAGACGGATACAGGTGGACTGAGAGGGAGACAGGTGGACTGAGAGGGAGACAGGTGGACTGAGACGGATACAGGTGGACTGAGAGGGAGACAGGTGGACTGAGACGGATACAGGTGGACTGAGACGGATACAGGTGGACTGAGAGGGAGACAGGTGGACTGAGAGGGAGACAGGTGGACTGAGAGGGAGACAGGTGGACTGAGACGGATACAGGTGGACTGAGAGGGAGACAGGTGGACTGAGAGGGAGACAGGTGGACTGAGACGGATACAGGTGGACTGAGAGGGAGACAGGTGGACTGAGAGGGAGACAGGTGGACTGAGACGGATACAGGTGGACTGAGAGGGAGACAGGTGGACTGAGAGGGAGACAGGTGGACTGAGACGGATACAGGTGGACTGAGAGGGAGACAGGTGGACTGAGACGGATACAGGTGGACTGAGAGGGAGACAGGTGGACTGAGAGGGAGACAGGTGGACTGAGACGGATACAGGTGGACTGAGAGGGAGACAGGTGACTCAGACGGATACAGGTGGACTGAGAGGGAGACAGGTGGACTGAGAGGGAGACAGGTGGACTGAGACGGATACAGGTGGACTGAGAGGGAGACAGGTGGACTGAGACGGATACAGGTGGACTGAGAGGGAGACAGGTGGACTGAGACGGATACAGGTGGACTGAGAGGGAGACAGGTGGACTGAGAGGGAGACAGGTGGACTGAGACGGATACAGGTGGACTGAGAGGGAGACAGGTGGACTGAGAGGGAGACAGGTGGACTGAGACGGATACAGGTGGACTGAGAGGGAGACAGGTGGACTGAGAGGGAGACAGGTGGACTGAGACGGATACAGGTGGACTGAGAGGGAGACAGGTGGACTGAGAGGGATACAGGTGGACTGAGAGGGAGACAGGTGGACTGAGAGGGAGACAGGTGGACTGAGACGGATACAGGTGGACTGAGAGGGAGACAGGTGGACTGAGAGGGAGACAGGTGGACTGAGAGGGAGACAGGTGGACTGAGACGGATACAGGTGGACTGAGAGGGAGACAGGTGGACTGAGAGGGAGACAGGTGGACTGAGACGGATACAGGTGGACTGAGAGGGAGACAGGTGGACTGAGAGGGAGACAGGTGGACTGAGACGGATACAGGTGGACTGAGAGGGAGACAGGTGGACTGAGAGGGAGACAGGTGGACTGAGACGGATACAGGTGGACTGAGAGGGAGACAGGTGACTCAGACGGATACAGGTGGACTGAGAGGGAGACAGGTGGACTGAGAGGGAGACAGGTGGACTGAGACGGATACAGGTGGACTGAGAGGGAGACAGGTGGACTGAGAGGGAGACAGGTGACTCAGACGGATACAGGTGGACTGAGAGAAAGGCCGGTACGCAGATTTCTGATTTACCTTGATTTCAAAGCCAAGTTTTCAATTTTTAGCTGACTCGAACTTGGAACTTAAATTCCATATCGCCGCTTGAATTCCAGCAGCTTTGTAGGCCTCATCACCCTGGCCAGCCTCTGCTGCCTCGGGGCGGCCCGAGACAAGTCGGAGTTTGACTTCATCCTGCTCACCAGAGAGTGGCCCTTCTCCTTCTGCTCGGTGACCTCGGTCTGTGCTGCGGTCTCTGGTTGACTGGGGATTCAAGGATGAGGGGGTGAACTAAGGGGGTGTGAACTTAGGGAGAGAGTGAACTAAGGGGGTGTGAATTTAGGGAGAGGGTGAACTAAGGGGTGTGAATTTAGGGAGAGGGTGAACTAAGGGGTGTGAACTTAGGGAGAGAGTGAACTAAGGGGGTGTTAAGCTGTAGAGAGGGTGAACTAAGGGGTGTGAACTTATGGAGAGGGTGAACTAAAGGGGGTGTGAACTTATGGAGAGGGTGAACTAAGGGGTGTGAACTTATGGAGAGGGTGAACTAAGGGGGTGTTAAGCTGTAGAGAGGGTGAACTAAGGGGTGTGAACTTATGGAGAGGGTGAACTAAAGGGGGTGTGAACTTATGGAGAGGGTGAACTAAGGGGTGTGAACTTATGGAGAGGGTGAACTAAGGGGGTGTGAATTTAGGGAGAGGGTGAACTAAAGGGGGTGTGAACTTATGGAGAGGGTGAACTAAGGGGTGTGAACTTATGGAGAGGGTGAACTAAGGGGTGTGAACTTAGGGAGAGGGTGAATTAAGGGGTGTGAACTTATGGAGAGGGTGAACTAAGGGGGTGTTAACCTGTGGAGAGGGTGAACTAAGGGCCGGTGTGAACTTTTCGAGACAGTGAACTCGGGGTGACAGAATTATTCTTTGTAATTTAAAATGTAAACTATAGCGTGCACCTGCCTGCAAAATTTAGGAAGCTCACACGACGTACTTTCTATATGAGGTCATGACCTGATGAACTCAATGGAATCACGCACACATTCGTAGTTCCTCGTGTTAACCCGCAGTGCAAGCACAAGGAGCTGCTACAGAAAAGGTTCAACATTCATGGACTTTGGTGAGTTCGACTGCGATTTGATTTTATCAGCGGCCTAAGCGGCCTACTTAAAGTAGAGTGGTTAATTTCGGAACACCGCTTTTTTCAGGGCCGAGTCCAAAGATTCTCCGTCCAAGCCGCCCATGTTCTGCAACTCCACTGCGTTCAACGAATCCGAGCTGGGGGTGAGTTGCCTTGTGGCTTTGAGCTGGGGTGAGTTGCCTTGTGGCTTTGAGCTGGGGTGAGTTGCCTTGTGGCTTTGAGCTGGGGTGAGTTGCCTTGTGGCTTTGAGCTGGGGTGAGTTGCCTTGTGGCTTTGAGCTGGGGTGAGTTGCCTTGTGGCTTTGAGCTGGGGTGAGTTTCCTTGTGGCTTTGAGCTGGGGTGAGTTGCCTTGTGGCTTTGAGCTGGGGTGAGTTGCCTTGTGGCTTTGAGCTGGGGTGAGTTGCCTTGTGGCTTTGAGCTGGGGTGAGTTGCCTTGTGGCTTTGAGCTGGGGTGAGTTTCCTTGTGGCTTTGAGCTGGGGTGAGTTGCCTTGTGGCTTTGAGCTGGGGTGAGTTGCCTTGTGGCTTTGAGCTGGGGTGAGTTGCCTTGTGGCTTTGAGCTGGGGTGAGTTGCCTTGTGGCTTTGAGCTGGGGTGAGTTTCCTTGTGGCTTTGAGCTGGGGTGAGTTGCCTTGTGGCTTTGAGCTGGGGTGAGTTTCCTTGTGGCTTTGAGCTGGGGTGAGTTGCCTTGTGGCTTTGAGCTGGGGTGAGTTGCCTTGTGGCTTTGAGCTGGGGTGAGTTGCCTTGTGGCTTTGAGCTGGGGTGAGTTGCCTTGTGGCTTTGAGCTGGGGTGAGTTGCCTTGTGGCTTTGAGCTGGGGTGAGTTGCCTTGTGGCTTTGAGCTGGGGTGAGTTGCCTTGTGGCTTTGAGCTGGGGTGAGTTTCCTTGTGGCTTTGAGCTGGGGTGAGTTGCCTTGTGGCTTAGTAGAAGGCATGAGGGGGCTTTTGGGACAAAATTTTTCACGTCCTCCATAATCCCATTAAATCCATCTATATTATCCCTGACAGAATCAGAAAAAAAGGGGGGTCGCACTCGCTAACAAAACGTCCTCCATAATCCCATTAAATCCATCCATATTATCCCCGACAGAATCAGAAAAAAGGGGGTCGCACTCGCTCACAAAACATCCTCCATAATCCCATTAAATCCATCCATATTATCCCTGACAGAATCAGAGCATAACAGGTGTCCTACTGTTATGCTCTGAGGGTTTATGCTCTGAGCATAACAGCTCCAAATCCACCCATAGCATCTTCGAAACAATCAGAAAATAATCTGCATTCTTCTCCCCACATTCAATCCGCAACGTGCTACCAGATCCCTAAGACTTTAAATCCCCTAACCCAGGGTCCTTACCCTTTGAAAAAAAATCTAAATTTTCTCTAAAAATGTTTCCAGTTGTCTCCCCAGGTTCTTATTACAAAGCGCACGAGCCTAATTACAAGAGTAAGTACCAATGCAAACTAGAATGCAGCGAGTACATGAGAAAATATTGGCCCGGCGTTGATATCAATGTCCCTAATATTAATCTAGCTCTCCAAAGACACTGGTTCAGAACACAGCTGAGAAAATTTGCTTAGTCATGCTAGTAAGAGTTTGGCTCTGCATGAAAGGTACAATCGTTGATGGTAATTTCACTTAAAACAAAGAAAAGAAAGAAAGCAGACCTTATTTATTAATTGTTAAATAAATACCGTACCGTAATACGGTACCGAAAATACCGTATTGTAGTTGGAGTTTATTCTATGAAGCTTTGAATTTTTATTTATCGAAATTTTGTAATAAATAGAATAACAATGTTTTACATAAACAAAAACAAGAATGATTATTAATTGGTGGTACTTCTAAAATTGTCTACAAGTTGCTCTAAATTTATATTAGAAGGAAGGTTATCTAACAAACCTACAGTATCCTCTCTACATATCCCACATTTTCTCGTGTTATTACTTGAAGTAAGAATTTCTAGTCATATTACTTATAAGTAGGCTCTAAACAACTTGACGCCATTCTGGACTGTCTCGGAAAAACCACACATGATTTTCTCTAACGTGTTAGAAAAAATCATGTACACACATCATTTTCTCTAACGCGTTAGAAAAAATCATGTGCGCCCAGTACGTTCAAGGCCGTCTCCCCAGCTGGCCTTGGGTACCTCGGTTTCAGAGAAATCTCTCTCCCACGCCAGTGTACGCTTTCTGTTACACTCCGCTATTCTTAACACACAACCTTGGCGACAACCTCTTCATGCCTTTCTTGCCTTGCCCCCCCCCCCTAGTGGTATCTAGTGGTAAGTGATATCTTACCACTTCTCTCTACACTCTATGAAAATATTAATACTTATGAAATCTTAACACAACAAACAATAACCTAAAGGACTTGTCAATAAAATGCCTGAATAAATATTAGAGTGTTGTCACCGTCAGCACGTCTTCACTTTTTTGTCCTCGTCCTCATCTTCATCATCTTCCTCGTTGGCCTCTGAAAAAAAGCAACGTTTTAAGAATTATCAATTTAAATTTAATAGAATTAAAACTGTGAAGCAATTACTTACCGTCTTCGTACCAGGCTTGGATTGTCTTTTCAAATTCACCTTCCATTGTAAGGAAGGCAACACTTTCGTGCTGCATTCTCAGCAGCTGGTCAAATCTGGTGTCGGTGGCAGCCTTCTTGCGGATTGGAGCGCTATAGTTCAACACACGCCCCATTGAATAACCCGAGAAGATCAGCCCCGGGAACTCCAGGCACAGCCGGTAATACTTCACATAATCACTCACTTTCCGAATGGTTACGTCAAACACACGAGCTAGCTCGCGTTCGTCCATACCAAACTTTGAGCTTAAATAGTTGACTCTTCTTCCGAACTCGAATTGTAAGATCGCCTTAAGTATTGACACATTGTCAATGCCAACTATCACTTGTTTGGTGCCCTCGATAATCGATGTTCTCGACAAATCAAACAACTTTTCTCCGACGAAATTAATCGAAGAGAATAGTGACTGTAGACTGACTCGCACGCCGCGATCTTCGATATCCTCCAATTTTTCCTTTATTTTTTCAATTACGGTTTCCTCTTGTCTATTCTCTTCTTTCTTCTCCGATACGCTCTTCCGTTTGTCTGGCAGACCGTTTAACTTTTGCAAGCTTGCTTGAAGCCTCATCAGCTCTTCATTGGGAAAGTCTCGGAGGCGAGCTCCCAGCAGCGATCGATCTTTTTTTAATAACGATGTGGTCATCTCCACAACGTCTGAGATGCGTCTTTGTTTCTCTTTAGACAAAGCCATGCTGGGATTTCAATAGTATATACAATCGAATGTGTGTGTAGTGTGTTTAGCGTTTTCTTTTTGCTTTTATACAGCCGGCTAGGGTGGAAATGAAAGTTTCCAGAACGTAGTTAGCAAACAAGAACACACGGTGTACAAGCGGAGGACCAGATCGCTAAATATGAAAACGAGCTAGCACCCAGACGTCACCCAGACGTCACCCAGACGTTAACTAGCTTCCGAGCGATCGATTCCCTCCACCCGTTTGAAGTCCCTGTACATTTCCTTGGTTGATTGGGGATGTCAAAGCGGAAAGGAAAGCACGCGTGGAACTTGTACATTCGCAAAATCGATTAGAGGGCTGCGCTCCCTCAACAAATAGCAGTTACCCCACCCTTTTCAAAATGCACCTGTTGCGTTTGGCTAGGGCTGAGAATAATAGTTAAGCCCTTCCCGACTCAAGCGCCTCTCTCTACCCCCAGCTCTTTCAGCAGTCTTCCTAGTACCTCGTTTGGAGCGCACAAAATAAACCCAGCTCCCTCTCTCCCCGTGCAACCGCCCTCTCTCCCCAAACACCCACCCTCGCCGTCGATCCCCAACCCCAGCTTTTTCTTACCAAAAATAACCGCCTTGACTAATTTCCGAGCAATCGACTCACGAAATCCGCTTGAAGCCCCTATATTGTCTAGTCTCTTAAGCATTTCTTTGTCCCAGCGATTCTTCTCCTCAGGAAAATCTCTATATTTAACGTCGTGCCACATGCAGACAGAGTCTAGCTCGTTCACAGGCTCATGCCCAGGATTTGGATTATCGTTTGTATCTAACTGTATTTCAAGTGGATTCAAAGGCCCGCAATATTTGTACCCGGGAAGTGTCCAGCCTTTGTTTGGATGAGGAAGCTTTTCTATCAGTCCATGTGAATCTAACTTACCACCAGAGCGTTGCATTATTTTATTTTAAATTTTCTTTTTAAAAAAATGACAGATCAGAAACTTAAAAAACTCTACTACAGCGACAAAGGATTCTTTGTAGGAAAAAATGCAGTCACCAAACTCGCAGAACTAAGTAAGGAACCAAAAGCTAAAGTAGAAAAGTGGCTCTCTAAGCAGGCTGTCTTTCAAGTCTATTTCCCACCTGTTATATTTACAAGACCTCACTTTAGCATCTATAAACCTAATGAGGCGCACCAAGCAGACTTATTGTTTCTCCCCAATGACTCGGGCTACAAGTATGCTCTCACAATTACAGACGTTGCTTCCAGATATAAGGAAGCTCGCCCACTCAAGACGAAGAAGTCAGAGGTTGTTGCCAGCGCACTCCAAGATATTTATAAAAACTCACCCCTTAGTTACCCTGAAATCTTTATGACGGACCCGGGTAAAGAATTCATGGGTGCAGTGAAATCACTTCTACATAAGCATGACACAAAAATTCGCTATGGCAGAACAAACTTGCACAGAGACCAGGCTTTTGTGGAAAGATTCAATCTAACTCTAGCCAAGAGGCTATTCACTAAGCAGACAGCTGAGGAGCTGAAACTAAAAAGTGGTCAGTACTATTCAAAATGGACAGACCGGCTCCCCACTGTTATAGAGCAACTGAACAATGAAGTCACACGTATGACTGGATTGAAACCATCCCATGCAATTAAACAAGACACTGTCAAACTTAAGGCAACTCATAGAACAGACAACAACACTACAACCCCACACAACACACACAACACAAAACACACCTCGAACTACCCTAAGCTTCCAGGAGTTGAATCACCATACATACTGACAAACTCTGAGTTTCTACGCTTTTTATATCTACCTGGAGAGCTAGAGAAAGACACCAAAAGAAGAGCTACAGATCCATACTTCAGCCTTGATGTGCATAAAATAGACAGACATTTTACCTCCGACTCCGGTGATTATTACTTTTTATCTCAAGCCTTTAACCCTAAATCCCCCACGCGGTCATTCACTAGAGCTGAACTCCTAGTGATACCAGCTGACACAGAAATTAATTAAAATATTAAAATAAAAAATGACAAAGATTGAAACCAGAACCATCAATAAACTCAATAAAATCATTGAATCAAAGAAACCAGGTATTATATCAATTAAAGGTGCCAAAGTAAAAATCGATCCCACGCAGCAAATACTTCAGTGTAATGAGCAAAGACACAGCATCACAGATGAAAAGTCAGGAGGAATCCTACCATTAGCAGCTCTTATTCCGATCATTGCAGGCGCTGTAAGTGCCGCAGGTGGTGTAGCTGGAGGTGTAGCAACTGCTGTTAAAGCTGGTAATGATAGAGCCCACCAGCTGGAATTGCAAAAGATTGCAAGAGATAAAGGTATAACAATTAAGGCAGGAGAGGGCTGCCCGGATTTTGATGATTGTGAGCATGAAAATTCTGTAAGCAAGTCTGACATTGTCAAAGCAATCATGACACTACACAATGCTGGGTTTACAATAATGCGGATGTGATGAGGTTTAAAACCCCACTTTATCCAGCTTCATAAACCTAGCGCTACTTATAGGATGTAGAAACAGTTCAACTTTTCTATCAGGGTGGTCACCCTCAAAAATTTTGTTTATTTTAGAGAAAAAAATGCCAAAAGCTAATCCAGCAAAAGATTTAGTCAACAAACATTTTGCGTCTCATTTACCCTACCCTACAACCTTACAAGGCGTCTCATTTCAAGAAAAAAGTAATTTACTAAGAGAAGCATGCAAACAAAAGTTCAACACCGACCCTGGTCACCTGGGAAGCTATGAAAAACAGTTGGAAATCATCAAACAATTAGAATCCAACCAGTATGCGCCTATACAAAATCCTGCAAAGGAACACCAAGAGAGGAGTCGCAACTTGTTAACAAATATGAAACTCTCACTGGTGAAAAAGCAAAGTACCCACAAAATAAGCAGGAACAAGAGAAATTAGAGCAATTAATCCATTTAAAAGAGTCGGAGCTTGCCACTGAAGAGATTAATTTTGCACAGAGGAAGTTTACAGAACATTACATAGAGTACACAATCCCAATTAACGGCACCAACGGCACCACCGCAAACATCTACGACTATAAAGACAGCATCCAATCAGTTGTTGATCACACACTCAAAACACGCAAGACCTTTAAACTACAGATATCATTCAAGATTGCATTTTATATGCCTGCAAAACCCACTGAGCATCTCGAGTATTACATGACAACAAAGGCAAAGCCATTCACCCCTACAGACACACTGGATCCTTTCCTTCAAGATGTCACTAAGAAAATTGAAGCGTTTACATCCAGAGGTTCCGGATGGGTCGTAGGAGGGATTCAAAGAGCAACTGTCATGGTCATGAAATATGACCCACTTAAAGCCTCCTCTTATATAGAGCTCCCGCATAAGCTAGCCGGTAAAAAAGCTTGCATAAATGTTAAAAATAAAGACAATTGCTGTGCTCTATGGGCAGTTCTTTCTGCACTTCTTCATGATAGTGTCCCTCACCACCCCGAAAGAACCTCAAATTATCAAAATTATTTCAACTACTATCTCATTGAATGCGAAAAGAAGGGAATCAGGTTTGACAAAGGAGGCTTGGCAATCTCTTAGATCCCAAAGCTAGAAGAAGTGTTTAATAACAAAATTAGAATCACAGTCTTTGAGTGGAGTGAGAAAACTGAAAAAGTTCAACTGGTCAGATGTAGCAAAGACGTTTTAGATCCTGAGGAAAAGGCGGACTGAAGTGGATCTTCTAGTGATTGGTAATTTACTAGAGGAGGCTCACTATGTTTGGATTAAAGATCTTTCAAGACTCATTCACAAGCAGTTGAATAATCATCACGAGGCTGTTGCCATCTGCCGCTTGTGCCTTAAGCATTACAGTGGACCTGAACGCTTTGAAAAGCTAACAGAGCATGAATTATCATGCGAGGATCACCCGACAAACTGCTCTCTTCCTTCAGCTGAAGAGAAGTATCTCCGGTTTAAGAACTATCACAAGATGGAGAAGCTCCCATTTGTTGTATATGCTGATTTTGAATGCTCAATCATGCCAGAAACTCAAAAACAAACTCAAACTCAAAAACATGTCCCCAATTCAGTAGCATATGCCTTTATTAATACAAAAGGACTTGTTGAGTATAATTATTTCTTTGGAGAGCAGTGTGTGGAGTAGTTTATTGCCAGAATGTTAGAGTTGCAAAGAGTAATTAGCACCCTTCAACCTGTTCCAATAAGTATGTCTGAGGAGGATGAAAGCAATTTCCTATCAGCAACTCATTGCCACATCTGCAGGAAACATTTAACTTGCACTAATATTAAAAACCCCACCGTTAGGGACCACTGCCACTTTACTGGGAAATTTAGAGGTGCAGCGCATAACACCTGTAATCTAAAGCTAAAATCGAACATTCATGATCTAACGATATTTTGTCACAACGCAAAGAACTATGACATGCATTTAATAGTTGAAAAAATCGGCATGATTCCAGACATACACCTTGACTGCATCGCAGAGAACAAGGAGAAGTTTAAGTGTGTTGATATTAAACAGGATAATTCGGGTAAAGGTGAAGGTTCGGGTACAGGTAAAATAAGACTGAAGGATTCATATCAATTTCTAGCTGCCAGTCTAGACGAACTAAGCAAGAATCTAAAAGATGAACAATGTACATATACAAAGATATTTGCAAGTCAAATTAACAACAGTGATGAATCATTTAAACTTTTAAGAAAGAAAGGCTTCTACCCCTATGAAAATATTACTGGGTATCATGTTTTGAAGAGGACTACCACCACAGGAGAAGTTCTTTTCAAAGCTAACAGACTCTGGAATCTCTGACAAAGACTATGAGCACGCGAAGCATGTCTATAATTACTTTAATTGTCAAAACTTCTTCCAGTATCACCTGCTTTACCTCTACACAGATGTGTTTCTGCTGGCTGATGTGTTTGAAACCTTCAGAGACACCTGGTACACAGCATATGGCCTCGATCCAGCACATTATGTGTCTCTGCCTGCCACTAGCTGGGAATCTTTGCTTAAAATGAAATGGGATCAAGATCCAGATTGGTACATTGAACTTCTTACAGACATTGACATGTACAATTTTGTCGAATCGTCAAAGCGAGGGGGAATCTCAATTTGCGTTAACAGGTATGCAAAAGCAAACAATCCCTACATTGAATCTTACAATAAGGAGCAGCCCTCAAACTACATTACTTACTTGGACGCAATAATCTCTACGGGTGGGCGATGAGTCAAGATCTTCCAGTTAGAGATTTTCGATGGCTACCCTCATCAGAATTCAAATGGGACTTTTCATTGGCTGCCATTTATGAGGTTGATGTTTACATTCCACCAGAGCTTCACGACTATTTCTCTGACTTTCCACCCTTCCCAGAGAACATCAAGTGCCCGAAAATAATCGAAACTCCCAATGATAATAATGGAACTTGGCACCTGTCAGGAACAGAAAAAGAACATACAGAGAAACTAACACAGAATCTAAACAACAAGACACGTTACAAAATCCATTACAAACTGCTTCAATATTTTATCTCACTTGGTTGCAGGGTCACCAAAGTTCACAGGCTCTTAATTTACAGAGGAAGCGTGGATGAAACCCTACATTGATAAGAACACCCAGTTTAGGACCAAAGCAACCAACGACTTTGACAAGAACCTCTTTAAGTTAGCCAACAACTCTGTCTATGGCAAGACTCTTGAGAATGAGCGGAAAAGAACAAACCTGAAACTTGTTACCTCATCAGAGCCTGCTGTTATTCAGGCAAATATGTCAAAGCCAACGTTCAAAGAACTCCATATCTTTAATAGCTACTTAGGTGTGATCATATTTTACAAAACCAAGTGACGCTGCGCAAGCCGATCTATACAGGTGTCACTGTTCTCGACGAATCAAAACGTTGATGTACCAGTTCTTCTATGGCATGAAGCAGCAGTACAAGGATAAAATGAAACTCTTGTACACTGACACAGACAGTTTTATTATGGACATTCAAACAGAAGACATTTATCAGGACATGCTGCAGCAAAAAGAGTTGTTTGACTTGTCTGAGTATGACGAATCTTGCAGGACGCTGAATGGTGATCAAGTGTTTGACGCCACTAACAAGAAAGTGATTGGGAAAATGAAGGACGAGATTGCTGGTGATATAATCACTGAATTCATTGGGTTGAGAGCAAAGTCCTATTTTGTAAAATGTGAGTCGTCAGACCCAATTAAAAAATCAAAGGGAATTCCGAAACGTGTGGTTAGGAAGGAAATTAATGAAGCTGAATACAGAGACGCCTTGAATTGCAACAAAAAGACATCACATGAGTTCTCAAAGCTACAATCTAAAAACCATATTATTCACACAATTCAGCAAAAGAAGATTGGACTGTCAGGTGCAGATAACAAGAGATTCATTTTTGATGACAATATCAACAGTCTACCGTTCGGGCACTGGAGATTAGGCTTAGGAGATTGGGTTTAGGAGGTTGAGGTTGGGTTTAGGAGATTAGGAGATTGGGTTTAGGTTTAAGAGAAAGTTTAATAAACCTCATAAAAATAACATAAAAATGACGACAAATAACTTTCTTGAAGATTTGGCTAACGAACTGGAAATCCCAAACTTTAGAGGAATATTTATGAGGGACACTCTGCCTGATTTTCCTCTAAGAAAGGAATGCGGCATCATGAACTTTGACACCACCGATAAGCCAGGATCTCATTGGGTTTGCTGGGTGATTGATCCCGATCGCAAGCACAAGTGTTATTACTTCGATAGCTATGGGACGGCAGTACCAGAAGAGCTAAGAAATTATATGAAGGGAAAAAATAATAAAAAATTTACCACTCAGACTTTATTCTTCAAGGTCTTAGCAGTGATATTTGCGGTGAGCTGTGCATGACTGTTTTGTATGCAATGACCAAAACACGAAAGACCTACAAGGAAATTATTCGTACCTGTGTTTCATAGGGGTTCATTGTGCATTTCTCGTTGTACTTCTCGTTGTCCTTCTTTCCACATAATGTTGAAGAACTTTCTCGAGTTCATTTCTCAGCTGACTCATGTCATCAGTACCGACCATGTTCAAGTTCATTCGAATTGATTGTTCATAAAGATCCTGAATGGTTTTGAACTCATCCTCTGAAATGAACTTATCCTCGATTGCCCTTGAAATGTACCCTATGATTGATGTGTGCACCCCTTTCTCTTTTACTTGCTTCTCCTGTAGCTGCTTTAGTTTTTTTCGCCTGTTTCGCGCTACTGCTCCAGTAATTGCTGAAATAAGTCCACATGCAGCACCCACAGAGCCGAGTGGGATTGCGATTGGGGCTGTGATGACTGGCAACACTGAGACAGCTGCAGCAGATCCAGATAGAACAGACACAGATCCTAGAATCATATTGCTGTAGTCGAAAAATTTACAGTGGCTGTCATAGCGCTTAATTTTCTTTGTGTTGTGGAAAATATTTTTTTCAAGATCATCGCGCATTTTTTGAATCTCCACTAGTCGAAACTGTTGAGAGTTACAAGTAATGACGGGTAGAGTTTTTGTTGCTCATATTGGGGTGCACTAGGTGCACTAGGTGTTGTGGGAGCGTTCGGATCATAAAGAGAATTTTGAGCATCCATTTTTTAGGGAATTTTTTAAAAAAAATCGGCAACTATAGTTGGTGGTGGTTAGATTTGTTTTACGGTTGATTGCTTCGTCTGCAGTGACGGCAACAGGTCTCTGAATCTGCCTATTCATTATCTGTGAGCTCCATTCTACGCATGATCTCAAACAAGTCGGTTGGATCACTTGTTTCCCTTGTGGTCTGTGGTGCCTCTTCAGCGTCAATGTTTTTGAGATTATGCAAGCGTTCAAGACGACCGATTCTTCTCACCGATTTCTGCCATTCGGTAAAAACTAAATCTACAAAGACTTTATTTGCAGTAATTCTTACTTTGATTTGATCATGCAACGCTGTTGACTGAGTCATGAACTCTTCTAAATTCCTCACTTTACCTGTGTTGGTTGCGACGTTTTCTTTAATTCTATCATGCAACGCTGTTGACTGGTTCATGAACTCTTCTAAATTATTCACTTTAGCTGTGTTTGTGAAAACTCCTTCTTCAAGAATGCGCATCCGCCTATCAATGGAGTTTCTCAGAAGATTAATTGTCGATGCTAAATTTGTTCTTAAACCGTTGATTTGCGAGACTGCCGAAGTTATTTCTGACCTTAGTTCATTAGTTGCGTGTACAACCTGTACATAAAGCTTATCACTTTCAAACTTCTGCCTGGCTACTTTTATGCGGAGATCTTCTATGTTTATCTGTAGCTGGTGCATGGAGCGCTCTAATTGTTTCAGTCTGTTTTTATTCAGTTTGATCTCTGGGATCTTTTCGTCGCTGTTGATATATCGCCTGTCAAGTATGGATATTTGAGCTGATGTAAGAGCGCTGTTGCCAGAAATGGATTCACCTGCAAAGTTTATTGACATCTTTTAATAGCAAATTTTAAATTACAGTTCTTTTTTCTTTGCTGATAATCACAAACTGGTAAGGCTGATTCCACTTGTCATAGCAAAGATTAACGAATTCCTCTTGTGAAATCTTTCTGCTTGAGTTTTTTGTTGGATTTATGAAATAGGCAGGCGCAATGACCTCATTGTAAAATCTTTTTAACCTGTCCTGTGGAATGGTTGGAAACAGGAGAATCAGATTGCAGTTCCCGCGAATTGTTTTGTTCGGGAGCTCGAACCAGTTCTGTGCAATGTAAATTACATTACAATTGTTATGTCGTCCTCTTGTAAAATAGTTTTCTATCTGCTTCTGTGGGCCTGTCATACAATCATCAAAGACGATCAAATGCTTTCTCCCCTTTTCTAGCTCATCTGGTTGGGGTAGAAGTTTGTCTTTGGATCAGCCTGTGGATCTCCATAGGTGAACACTTTAATGTTCTGCCATTTTTCATTGTCTTTGAGGTGCTTTGAATATTCAGCAGCTACAATTTCTGGGTTACTGGGAAGGCTCATTTGGTTATTAAAACATGCAATAATGTCCTCTTTGTTCAGCTTGTTTTGAAACCCTGCAATCAACATTCTATACTCATCTTGATACAGTGTGGGAGAGTAGATGTGCAGAGTGTCATAGTCGATAAAGCCAGGTCTAAGAAGCATGTTAAAGACTCTGAATGTTTACCTGAACCTGATGAACCAACAACAATGCATCTGAAATGACTCGGAATTGACTCGTGATGAGAAAACTTAATCTGATTACGCGTCCAGTGAGGATTGAAGTCGTTTGAAAAGTCCATTTTTTCTATGAAAAAAATTAAATAATAAATCATTTAGATGTGTCATTTCGGGACTTGAATGTGTCGTTTTGGGACTTAGATGTGTCATTTTGGGACTTGGATGTGTTATTTTGGGACTTAGATGTGTCATTTTGGGACTTAGATGTGTCATTTTGGGACTTAGATGTGCCATTTTGGGACTTAGATGTGTCATTTTGGGACTTAAATGTGTCATTTTGGGACTTAGATGTGTCATTTTGGGACTTGGATGTGTTATTTTGGGACTTAGATGTGTCATTTTGGGACTTAGATGTGTCATTTTGGGACTTAGATGTGCCATTTTGGGACTTAGATGTGTCATTTTGGGACTTAAATGTGTCATTTTGGGACTTAGATGTGTCATTTCGGGACTAGTCTTGTACCCTCGGAAAGTACCTTTAGTCAAATTTGAAACCACTTCCTTTTTTAATGCTTGCTCTCATCTTCTCATAGACTGCAGGGTCCACACTGTCTGGATTTGGGGCCAGCGGGGCCAGCGGGGCCAGTGGAGGTTGAATCTCTTGTTTAGGTGTTACAGTATCCTTTATCTTTTTGGCTGCTGTGGCTACACTGCCAGCCGCTTCGGCAACGTTCTTGATGTTCTCTTTGTTCTCTCCAATGACCTTAAAAATCTTAGCCCCCTGAGCGATCAAATCAGCAAGGCCATTCCCAGAGCGTTCTTTTCTTGGATAGTGGCCTGCAGGGAAAAGTCCAGATCCGCGTTTAATGAGATTAAGTTCCTCTTTGTCATAGTATTTGTCAATGTCTTTTTCGAAAATAAGAGGCATTTTTACTTGAAATAAATTATTTTTTGTTGAACCGCGAAAGCAGAAGCTCTCTCGCCCTCTTATCGATGTATTTTCTCTCAAGCATTTTGTCCAGGATGTTGACAAATTCTTTTCTATTTTCATCTTTCATTCCGGTCTTTGCCGCTCCTAGAAGAACCGCTACTCGCTTGTAGAATTCAGGCATGCCTTTTCCGGAAGAGCTTGGAGGTGATTCGAATGATTGGTCAGAGGAGGAACTGTCATGTGGCGCTTGTCTTTGTTGAGGTGTGAATACTCTGTCATTGATTCGCTTCATTCGTTCTGGGGAGAGCCGCTCTAATTGTCGCCAAGTATCAGGGTTCGTATCTTTGTACTGCGAAACAACAATCGGTTCTGCGGCGTCAAGTTGATCAAGTACTTGTTCAACCTGGGTTTTTTGTTGCTGTGGAGGTGGTGGTTGCTGTGGTTGCTGCTGTTGTTGTGGTTGCTGCTGTTGTTGTCTTATGACCTCTTCTTGATCTGGCAAACCAAACCATTGTTTAAAGTATTTGTATTTTCTAAACCTGTTCAAGTCAATCCTGTTTTCATGTAAAACTTTCAAAACACCGTTGTTCTTGAGCATATCTATATCCCTCTCTAAAGCGAAGGTAACAAGATCTTTGTAATTTTCGAACTGCTTTTTAGACGTTTTCTCTAGATTTTTAGTCATGTAGTCGAGTAAACTTTGAGTGAAGGGGATTCGTTTAGTTTCTGCGCCTTTATTGATTAAAATATTTTCCTTTGTCACTTCAATGTTGTAATCCGCCGGTTCCCCGGTAATATTTTTTCGCCAGGCGCTAATTCCAAAAATATATTTTCCATCATCCAATACGGGACCAAAAAGTTATCCGTCACTTTCATCTGCACTGGTTGTCCTGGTTCCTGAGCCTGTGGTTGTCCCGGTGAAGATGGGATTTTACCCAATGTGTTTTGCAAGTGGCTCTCTTGAATATCATCAACTGCTTCCTTCACAGTGTCGAGGTTTTTCTTCGCTTCTGTGTATCCGGGTTTGTGAAATTCGGTGGCTGCTTGGACAAACTCATTGTAGGATTGTTGCTCCTTATTTATTAGCCCGGTAACTCGTTTCTCTGCTTGTGCTAGCTTCTCCAATTCAGATATCTGCTGTGTACTTTTTCGCTTCGTTTCTTATTTTATTTTATTTTTAGTTAAAAAATGAACGACCCACTGACACCAGTTTTCTACAAAATTAACAAGCCTATTTTGAGTGATGATAGCACAATCAAAGCGACTCAGGTAAGAGTTCCCAGTCAGGAAAATCAGAATGAAACTAATCTTGGTCCTGGCCAAACACTGACATTTACATACAATGGATGTTCGTCTTTGGTCAGTGTCCACAGTCTAAGGAGCGGCTTCTATATGACGTTTCAATTCAAAACTAAAGGAGGCGCAGACGCCGCTCATGCTAATGATGATCTACACAATGCGGATGTCGCACTAACCAGTAATTTCTGGGCTTATATGTTCAAAGAGTTTAATGTGTCCAATGGAAGTACAGAGTTGGAAAGAATAGCAAACTTTGGTGTGGTCTATGATACCCAGTGCTTGATTGAGAACCCGGATTTTATTCAGATGGGGAGCGGTGCTGGATTCATCCCCAATGAACAGACAGGAGATGAGAATGACCCTGGTTACAAAAAGAGAAAGGAGAGATACAACTATGCTCTTGCTGGTGAGAACGATGCTGCTAAGAATCCGCTGTTTAGGTCTGTAGATATTTTTGTACCTTTGAGGTTTATGAGTGGTTTCTGTAATAGTTTCAATCGGTTGACAAGCAACTTTAGCTACACATTTAGACTGACTAGAGATGATCGGAACAGAGGAATTTGGTCGGGGGCCAATCATACATCGATGGAGATTAAGCTAACTAGCGTGGAGCTGTACTTAGAAATTATTGAGCCCAAGACTGCACTCAAAGCTGAATACTTGAAGGCGATTGAGAAAGACATTGATGTTGCTTATACAGCTTATATGTGCAGAGATGAGCGGAATGACGCAAGACACAATATTTGCATTAAAGAAGGCTCCTGTAGCAATCCAAGGTACATTATTGTCACTATGAGGAATACAACTAATGTAGGTAGATATCTACATGGAAACATTCGATCGATTCAGCATGAGATCAGTGACAATTTATACCCTGCATTGCCACAAAATGGGAATTTCTCGGAGAACAAGATTAGTAAGTTTTACAATGAACTGTCGGACTTGGCTGTCAAAGAGAATAACGGTATTGTTTTGACAACCTTGCAGTATAAAAAACTATATCCAATATTTGGTGTTGATGTGACTGCTAGACAAATGCCTACAGACAATAGCCCTGTTAACATTGTGACTAATATCGAGCGGAAAGAATTTGGTGCCGCAACGGCTGTTGATCTGTTTATTATCTATGCATTTGAGAGGAAGATCAAGGTCAATATGATCAATAACTCGTCTAGTAAAGTTTGAATAATTTTTTTTCAATAAAAAAATGGAAGCCATAGCCGAAAGACTGAACAACATTGTTTCACACTCTAAGGAGAGCATTCCAATCACTGTAGCGGGTCGCATTACTGAGTCAAACGGAATCTTCATTCAAAAATTGGAGCAACCACTTCGTTTGGATCCCGAGGCGAATTACCACGTCTATCTCAATGATTTCACTGGGTGGTCAAATGTTCCCAATGTGACAGCGGAAAATAACAAGTTTTATTACAAATGGAAGCGTACTACAACAGAGGTTGTGATATTTCCTGTCAGCACACAGAGCGTGGATACTTATAATTACTTCTTGGAGAACGTCTTCACTAAACGAAAGCATTTTGAGATACCGGATGAAAGCAAACCAGAAAATAAACTGTTCCCTGTTAGATTAACTTATGATCTAACTGTCATGAGAGTTGTCTTGCAAGTTCATAAGGACGCAGAGGTAGAGTTTAAAGATGGCACTTGGTATCGCGAGTTGGGATTTGAAAAGAGAGTTTATGGTGGCGCCACAGACCAAAGCCCGCTGCAGGCGCCTGGCACTGTTGCTGTGTCCCGGCTAATATCCGGTATGTACTTGGCGCCAAATATCGCTGACATTGTCAAAGGTTTGAATATATTAATTCGCAGCAATCTGAGCCATGATTGGATATTCAAGGGCAAACGAACCAACATACTTTTTAACATTTCAAACTCTGTTGCTGGTGGCAAAATGCTTGTGCAAAAGCCAAACCCCGTGAAAAGAGTGATTCTGAGTAATAGAGAGATACATGAAATCATTCTGCAGTTTGAAACAGAGGATGGCGTTGGTGTCGATTTTAACGGGGAAGAGTTTGTGCTAACAATTATTATTGAGAGAATGTGAGTCGTCTTCAGACTTGTAAAATTACGATATAAGCCGCCAGGTACAACCGTGTAGTTGGCTACTACAACTGCCTTATAACTTCAGCAAAGTTATAATAGCTGTCAAAATTGTTAATGACTACTCCGTGTTTTTCAAACCAGTGAGATTTAAGTGCTTGATTAATATTAGGGACATTGATATCAACGCCGGGCCAATATTTTCTCATGTACTCGCTGCATTCTAGTTTGCATTGGTACTTACTCTTGTAATTAGGCTCGTGCGCTTTGTAATAAGAACCTGGGGAGACAACTGGAAACATTTTTAGAGAAAATTTAGATTTTTTTTCAAAGGGTAAGGACCCTGGGTTAGGGGATTTAAAGTCTTAGGGATCTGGTAGCACGTTGCGGATTGAATGTGGGAGAAGAATGCAGATTATTTTCTGATTGTTTCGAAGATGCTATGGGTGGATTTGGAGCTGTTATGCTCAGAGCATAAACCCTCAGAGCATAACAGTAGGACACCTGTTATGCTCTGATTCTGTCAGGGATAATATGGATGGATTTAATGGGATTATGGAGGATGTTTTGTGAGCGAGTGCGACCCCTTTTTCTGATTCTGTCGGGGATAATATGGATGGATTTAATGGATTATGGAGGACGTTTTGTTAGCGAGTGCGACCCCCTTTTTTTCTGATTCTGTCAGGGATAATATAGATGGATTTAATGGGATTATGGAGGACGTGAAAAATTTTGTCCCAAAAGCCCCCTGCCTCATGCCTTCTACTTGGCTTTGAGCTGGGGTGAGTTGCCTTGTGGCTTTGAGCTGGGGTGAGTTGCCTTGTGGCTTTGAGCTGGGGTGAGTTGCCTTGTGGCTTTGAGCTGGGGTGAGTTGCCTTGTGGCTTTGAGCTGGGTGAGTTGCCTTGTGGCTTTGAGCTGGGTGAGTTGCCTTGTGGCTTTGAGCTGGGGTGAGTTGCCTTGTGGCTTTGAGCTGGGGTGAGTTGCCTTGTGGCTTTGAGCTGGGGTGAGTTGCCTTGTGGCTTTGAGCTGGGGTGAGTTTCCTTGTGGCTTTGAGCTGGGGTGAGTTGCCTTGTGGCTTTGAGCTGGGTGAGTTGCCTTGTGGCTTTGAGCTGGGGTGAGTTTCCTTGTGGCTTTGAGCTGGGGTGAGTTGCCTTGTGGCTTTGAGCTGGGGTGAGTTGCCTTGTGGCTTTGAGCTGGGGTGAGTTGCCTTGTGGCTTTGAGCTGGGGTGAGTTGCCTAGCGGCTTTGAGCTGGGTGAGTTGCCTTGTGGCTTTGAGCTGGGGTGAGTTGCCTTGTGGCTTTGAGCTGGGGTGAGTTGCCTTGTGGCTTTGAGCTGGGGTGAGTTGCCTTGTGGCTTTGAGCTGGGGTGAGTTGCCTTGTGGCTTTGAGCTGGGGTGAGTTGCCTTGTGGCTTTGAGCTGGGGTGAGTTTCCTTGTGGCTTTGAGCTGGGGTGAGTTTCCTTGTGGCTTTGAGCTGGGGTGAGTTTCCTTGTGGCTTTGAGCTGGGGTGAGTTGCCTTGTGGCTTTGAGCTGGGTGAGTTGCCTTGTGGCTTTGAGCTGGGGTGAGTTGCCTTGTGGCTTTGAGCTGGGGTGAGTTGCCTTGTGGCTTTGAGCTGGGGTGAGTTGCCTTGTGGCTTTGAGCTGGGGTGAGTTGCCTTGTGGCTTTGAGCTGGGGTGAGTTGCCTTGTGGCTTTGAGCTGGGGTGAGTTGCCTTGTGGCTTTGAGCTGGGGTGAGTTGCCTTGTGGCTCCGAGCTGGGGTGAGTTGCCTTGTGGCTTTGAGCTGGGGTGAGTTTCCTTGTGGCTTTGAGCTGGGGTGAGTTGCCTTGTGGCTTTGAGCTGGGGTGAGTTGCCTTGTGGCTTTGAGCTGGGGTGAGTTTCCTTGTGGCTTTGAGCTGGGGTGAGTTGCCTTGTGGCTTTGAGCTGGGGTGAGTTGCCTTGTGGCTCCGAGCTGGGGTGAGTTGCCTTGTGGCTTTGAGCTGGGGTGAGTTTCCTTGTGGCTTTGAGCTGGGGTGAGTTGCCTTGTGGCTTTGAGCTGGGGTGAGTTGCCTTGTGGCTTTGAGCTGGGGTGAGTTGCCTTGTGGCTCCGAGCTGGGGTGAGTTGCATAGCGGCTTGTTCTTCTAAAAAGTTAGAGGCAGAGCAGTGAGACTTCTGGAGAGGCTGTGAATTCCTGAACAAGCAGTGAGATTCTTGATGGCCGGGGTAGATCGTCTTGCAGAGGTCTACGAAGGTGAGACTTCTCAAAGACGCCCAGCTGTCATCATCAGGTGCTGCATTCACACAAAGCTGACCCAACTGAACTCCGCAGCCCCTCCGGGATGAACTCCAGAAGAGCTGGATGGATCTGCTGAATCCCAAAGGCAGCCCGCTTTACTTCTGGTGAGTCGCCTGCTGATGAAGTCAAATTTCCAGTCTCACTAGATCTCCATCCAGTCTCACTAGATCTCCATCCAGTCTCCCTAGATCTCCATCCAGTCTCACTAGATCTCCACCCAGTCTCACTAGATCTCGACCCAGTCTCCCTAGATCTCCATCCAGTCTCACTAGATCTCCACCCAGTCTCCCTAGATTTCCATCCAGTCTCACTAGATTTCCATCCAGTCTCACTAGATTTCCATCCAGTCTTCCTAGATCTCCACCCAGTCTCACTAGATCTCATCCGAGCCTCACTCCTCAAATCTAGGCGTGAAGAGTTCAAGAAGCACGGCTCTTGCGTGGCAACTGATCCCAGGTTCAACACAACTTTTTTGTACTTTAAAGCAGCGCTTCAGCTTAACCAAAAGTACAACCTGAGCGAGTGAGTTCAGCTGCAATGGCTTTCGCCGTGATTTAATAAGCAGTTCATCACCTGCACCATCTCTGATAAACTTCAGAATGTTGCAAAAGGGGGCGTGACGCCCAGCTCAACCCTATTGATGTACGTTTGGCCTCGCGGCTGTGAACTGATTATGTGGCTCCTTTTATGACTATTACGAGCTAATGCTAGCTAAGAAATTCTGAACTGTCAACTCGCACCTCTGACACCCCCAGGCATCCAAGATTCGCAGCGCGCTGCAGAGCGCCTTCGGCTTCAAGCCCATGGTCCGCTGCGCCAAGACGGTGAGATCATACTCACCCCACTCCGACACCCCCCCCACTCCGACACCCACCCACTCCGACACCCACCCCACTCCGTCACCCACCTCACTCCGACACCCAACCCACTCCGACACCCACCTCAACTCCGACACCCACCCCACTCCGTCACCCACCCCACTCCGACACCCACCCCACTCCGACACCCACCCCACTCCGACACCCACCCCACTCCGACACCCACCCCACTCTATTACCAAACAACTTGCAGAATGGCCAGACATTTCTGTACGAGCTGCGCCTGTGCTTCGCCAAAGACCTGAGCCCGAATGATTGCAATGAGGAGCCTCAGCTGCCCGCCCTTCACGGTGTGGGTGTGCTGGAGAAGACGGCGGCCAGCTGCACAGATGCTGTTCGCTGGTCGACCCCGGGGTCGGTGTGGCTGCCGCGCCGCTCGAACGGGACTACGAGTCGGCGACGGCGAGCTGGTGCTGCTGCCGGACGCCGCTCACGATGATTTCTCTGAGGCTTGAAAAACGCCAAAATGTCACTAATTTATCAAATTAACTCGCAAAGTTTACCAGCTGAGCCGCCTAATTC